>SNQJ01S0033232.1:0-19626 GCA_010110895.2 Picea sitchensis
GGTTATGGTAGTGTTAGCATAAATACTATGAAGTGATGGAGATTCATGAACTGATGGAGATTCTCACCGTCTTTGATTTACATTAACTCTTGACAAAACCAGTGTCTTGACTACTTATTTTATTTAATTTACATCAAGACCCAAATATGTCTTAGAACAATATTATTGTATTTTGTTTCATGTTCAATGTAATAACTTGTTCTCCTGTTACTACCAATCACTGCATCTGTGGTTCAACGTTCTTGGCAAGTCGAGTTTGTACGCTAATGGATTCCCTACTATGGTCTAGATGCAGTACAAACGAGTATATTGATCTGAGCCCATACGATAGGCATCCAGAGCATAACCATGAATACCGAAAATGATAAAGAAGTGCTCACCAATGGTCAATGATGCCATGGCCAGCATACCAGTGAATCATATTTACTGAATCATATTTAGGTTAAAGATGGAATGGGTCAAAAAAAAATAAGGGTTGGATGTATATATGATTTTAGCAATTAAATTTATAAATGGGTTAATTTTTCATGGTTTTTTCTAAACTAATTTCTATTTTTTATAAAAATTATTACCCAAATTTCATAAAATAAAATTATTTCAATTAACCAAAACATTTTTTTATCTTTTTATTAATATTGGATGAAAAAAAGTTGTTACTATGACTTAGATGGCCCAGGATTGTGTCGGACACAGGCTCCAGCATTCTCAGTGCACATTTGGAACCGATATCATTTTATGGAGGGACTTGGCAACAGTATAAAACCTATCGGTCATTCCTCATATACCAACAGTATGAAACTTATCGGCCCTTCTGGGGCTGACATTCATATCCCTGTGGAAACATATGCAAGTAATCCTAAATGTTATAATACATATATGACCGAGACAATCACACACTATTCTTTGGAGGCCTGGGAGGTGAAATCTGAAATGTGTCTCATGATATTTTGGAAAATAATATCATGAATGCTTGGGCCTCATGATGGGTCTCCAGAAGGAGGAGAAAAGAAAAGTTCTACAGAAGGAGAAAAGTTGTGTGATATTTGTGAAAAAATAATGTTGCTTATGCTCTGATTTAGTTGGTTTAGTGATCACTTTTTCATTCTATATATAAATATATTGAAATTATCAACAATCATTTTAAAGTTTGTATAAGTTGATAATTGTATATCCAACATATTTTATATAATATGAAACTGCATGGAAGACCGCCAAAAGCTAAAAGATAAAACCCTAGCTGCATAGAATATGAGCAGATCAGCGGACGTAGACTGCTCAACGTCGTTCCCCATCAACCTTACCATTATACCAGGGGTCGTTGAATAATGGATTCCTTTGGCACGCTAGCCTCTACGCCAAATGATAGTCCGCTGGCCGTTTTCTTCTAATGGCGTTGTGTGGTGCACAGAGAGATCCAGAGAGTAGCTTCCTATGGAGTGAATCTTTGTTATTGTTTTGTTGAACACTGAAAAGAGACATGGAGACTAGTTCCAGTTGTATCATCTGATTGCCAATTTGCATTTATGCTATCTTTTCAATCATTTGGTTCCAAATTCTTTTATTCGATATGTAGGTCATTCATATGAATTATATACAGTTAGATCTGTCCTCTTGTACCAAAAAGAGCCGATCTTAACAACTTTAAATCAATATTAAATTAGGGCTTAGACCTAATCCTGCGTAGGTGTATGGATTTCGGAGCTTTACATCCTGGTGTTTGTTATCTTGGAAATAATACTTACATTAGTAATTAGTTGGACTCTATTTGTTATCTTGGAATAAGTTTCATTTGACATGTACATAAATATATTTATATTGTATGAATTATTAATGGAAAACAAGTTAGGTGTGCAATTGTATTTTTTTAAGTTGGTATCAATGCTTTGAAGGATCTATGAAGACCTATCTATGGACTAGATACTAATTCAATTAGAATAACATAACAATATACTAAATACTAAATGATTAAATCACAATATGATAGAAAGAAGAAATAATTATTATTCAAGTAATTGCACAATTAGCTGCTCATTGAACACTTGCAACAATTTATTTTAGAAAACTACTCATGCATTTTGCATAAAATCTATATCTAAACACTAACCAACAAAAAACAAAATTGCAAATAGATTGCATCATGTCAGATGATTGACAAGACTACATCAATTACCAACATACTCCCCCTTGATGCTGAGAGGGCCCACAATCTGATCTAGAAGATTCAAAAACTGGACTTTAGCAATTGCCTTAGTGAAAATGTCTGCAAGTTGTTCTTGAGTCTTTATATACCTTAGTTTTACTTCCTTCTTTTGCACCAAATCTCTAATGAAATGATACTTTAAATCAAAATGTTTTGTCGTGCTATGATGGACTCCCAATTTGATGGCACTAGTGTTATCACAAAATATTGTTGTAAGATGAATTTGTTTCTCTCCAATTTTTTCTAGAACTTTTCTAAGCCATAATGCGTGTGTACCTGTTGAGGTGTCTGCAACATATTCCGCTTCTGTGGATGCAAGTGCAATTATAATTTGCTTCTTTGAGCTCCAAGTAATCAAACCTGAACCAAAAGAGAAACAATTACCAGATGTAGACTTTGGGTCATCCAAACTACCTCCCCAATAAGAATCACTAAATCCAACACGATTGAACCTTTTAGAAGTGTAGTAATGAATACCAAAATTTAGAGTTCCTCTCACATACCTCAAAATCCTCTTGGCTCCCTTCATATGCATTTCAGATGTCATGTATCATCTCGAAACAAGAGAAACTGAATAAGCAATATCAGGTCTTGTGTGGGTTAGAAACATTAAACTTCCAACAATACTTATGTATGTTGCCTCATCAACTATTTCAGCACCATCATCTCTACACAACACAATTCCAATAGTAGTTGGAGTGGAGGCTGATTTACAATCTACCATATCAAATTTCTTCAACATATCTTTTGCATACTTTGTTTGACAAATGAAAATTCCATCCTCATTTTGATAAACCTCCATGCCCAGAAAATATTGCATGAGACCCAAATCTTTCATCTCAAATTCATTCATCATAGCCATTAAACTTCCAACAATACTTATGTATGTTGCCTCATCAACTATTTCAGCACCATCATCTCTTCACAACACAATTCCATGAGTAGTTAGAGTGGAGGCTGTTTTACTATCTACCATATCAAATTCTTCAACATATCTTTTGGCATACTTATTCTGAGACAAATGAAAATCTAATTTCATTTTGATAAACCTCCATGCCCAAAATATATTGCATGAGACCCAAATCTTTCATCTCAAATTCATTCATCATAGCAATTTGAATTCATCCTTCATCTTAGAACTACTACCCATATATAATAAGTCATCAACATATAGACTTACAATAAGAATATCATTACCTTCTTGTTTGTAGTAAAGAGTAGGTTCACTTTTACTTCTATTGAAACCATTGTCCTGAAGATATCCATCAATCCTAGCATACCATGTTCTTGGTGCTTGCTTGAGGCCAAACAAAGCCTTCTTCAACTTGTATACTTGATGTTCTTTTCCTTGCACTTAAAAACCTTGTGGTTGTTCCACAAACACTTCTTCTTCTAAGTACCCATTCAAAAAGACACTTTTCACATCCATCCGATGAATGCTCCATTTCTTCTGAGCTGCTAATGAAATCATCATTCTAACAGTCTCTTGTCTTACTACTGGTGCAAATGTTTCTTCATAATCAATTCCATACCTCTGTGTGAATCCTTTAGCAACTAATCTTGCCTTGTGTCTTTCAACACTCCCATCACTATTGTACTTTGTCTTGTAGACCCATTTAGTACCAATCTTTTTCTTGTCATGTGGAAGTTCTATAAGCTTCCAAGTATCATTCCTATGAATAGAATCTATCTCGTTTTTCATTGATTGCACCCAAACCTCATTAGTACATGCATCTTCAAAACATGATGGTTCAAAATCATCCTTAGAAAGTAAAGAAAAATTTGTTGTCTCACCTATTGGATTTTCTTCATGTGCTGGACTTTTACTCCTTTGATAAATGTCACTTATTCTTCTTACCTTCCTTGTAGAACTTGAATTTGATGTTGGGCTTGCACTTGGAACTGAAGAGCTAGATGAGGGGCTACTTGGTGGATTTGTAGCACATGGAACTGAAATATTAGTGGGCTTCTCATTATCAATATCATCAATAATATCCCTATCCAAAACAGATTTAGACATGTCATCATGGAATTTTTGATGACCATAAACTCCCCCTTCATCAAAAATCACATCTCTTGACACAACAATGCTATTAGTGAGGGGATTATACAACCTGTAAGCCTTACTTTGTTCACTATATCCAACAAAAATGCATGACTCACTTTTTGGATCTAACTTTTGTCTCTTTTGATCAACCACATGGACATAGGCTACACAACCAAAGACTCTGAAATGATTAACATTAAGCTTTTTTTCATACCAGGCTTCATATGGAGTCATCATATCAAGTGCACTTGTGGGACATTTATTGAGAATATATACAGATGTAGCAACTACATCACCCCAAAAAGAATTTCTTAATCCCTTGGTTTCTAACATAATTCTTTCCATTTCCACCACTATACGATTTTTCCTCTCTGCTACTCCATTTTGTTGAGGTGTGTATGCAGTGGTGAGTTGTCTTTTGATGCCATTCATATCACAATAATTCTGAAAATATTTTGAACAAAATTCTTCTCCACGATTAGTCCTTAAGCACTTGATTTTGCAACCTCTTTCATTTTCCACAAGATATTTAAACCTCTTGAATGTATCAAAGGCTCCATCCTCAGTCTTCAAAAAATAAACCCAACACTTTCATGAGTAATCATCAATAAAAGTAATAAAATATGATGACTTACCCAAACTCTTTGTCTGCATAGGACCACAAATGTCCGAGTGGACTAACTGAAGTGGATAATGGGCCGGATAATGGGCCCTCCACACATTTCCTTTGGAAAATTTCTCTCTTGCATGCTTTTCTTTAGCACATCCTTCACAAATATCCTTCTGTTCTTGAACCTTAGGCAAACCATAAACTAATTCTTTTGATGTTAGAAGCTTTAGACTATAAAAATTCAAATGTCCATACCTGAGATGCCACAACCAACTTTTTTCTTCATATGCCATATTGGCAAGATGGTTGTTATGTTCTCCAAATATCAATGGGAACATCCTATTCTTTGACATAGGCACAACTGTAACCACTCTATTGCCTCTATTCTTATCATAAATTGTACATTGTTGATTTTCAAACACCACCTTATAATTTTTCTCACATACTTAGTCAACACTCAATAAATTATGCTTTAATTGTGGAGTGTAATAAATGTCTTTAACACTTTTCATACCTTCTTTAGTATGGACTTCCATAGCTCCTTTTGCCAAAACCTCCAATGCTTTTTCATCACCCAGCTTGATCATGGATTTTAAACTCTCATCCATTGTAGAAAAGAGCTCCTTATTTCCTGACATGTGGTTAGAACACCCCGAATCTAAATACCAAATTTCTTTAGTGCCATTTTCAGCTTTGTCATAAGATAAAAACAAATTTCTTGGAGAGGCTTCATCACCTTATTGAGCATAATTAACACCTTTGTTATTATTACCTTCTTTTAATATACAACCACTTTCAAAGTGACCATGCCTTTTACAATAATAACACTGGATATTTCTTTTATCAAATTTGCCTCTGCCTCTTCCTCTTGAACCACCTCTTCCTCTTGGATAATTTTGATTTTGACCTCTACCTTGGATTTGGTTTCTTTTGTTGCTACTGTTGGCATATTCATTCTTTGTAATTTGCAATTTTGAAGAAAAAACTTTCTCGCCACTTTCTCCAAATGAATCTATCAATCTTTCTTCATGAGACATAAGAGATCCAACTAGGTGATCAAACTAAAGAGTACACAAATCATTGATTTATTCAAATATTATGGCAACATAGTTCCACATTAGCGTTAGAGACCTCAACACCTTTTTAATCAAAACCTCTTTGTCTAGAATTTGTCCAAGAGTGGCCATTTTATTGACTACATCTTTTACTCTCACACACTAATCACTTACATTTTCAGCTTCTTGCATCTTCGAATTCTCAAATTCTCTTTTCAATGCCTGTATCTTGACAACTTTGACTTGATCACTACCTTTGTAAGCTTCTTGTAGAGTCTTCCACGAATCCTTTGTTGTCTTTGTACCTGCAATTCTTGGAAATAGACTTTTATCAAGAGCAATTTGAATATGAAATAAAGCTTGAGCATTCTTCTTTCTAGATTCCTTCTTAGCTACTCTATCATTTGTAGTAAGAGTGGTCCAATATTTTGGCTCTGCATAACCCATTTCTACAATCTCCCATAGATATTTCCCTATAAAAAAGGTCATCATCTTGATGCACCAATAATCATAATCACTTCCATTAAATTCTAGAATGGGTAAGGAATTAGAGTTTGCCATGATTACCCTAAAACACCAACCAACTTTCATACCAAATGAAGGATTTATGCAAGCCTATCTATGGACTAGATAAATTGCACATAAAGGTTGCGTTCAATTGTGATCAACCTTGATCTTTATAACAATACATAACCTCAAAGAACAAATAGTTAGTTGCTCCTGATTGAGCGTTTACAACAATTTATTTTAGAAAACTACTCATGCATTTTGCATGCATTATTTAGTCAGACAATCTATATCTAAACACTAACCGAAAGAAAAGAAAACTGCAAATAGATTGCATCATGTAAGATGATTGACAAGACTGCATAAATTACCAGCATGCTCTAGGTAACTCCCTCACGGGAGGCTCTGGGTAACTCCCTCACTGGAGAGAGGGCCCAGAAATATGTGTGAGTATTAGTTTTTTGTGTGGAGGAATAAGAATAGTTTAGTATTATTTTTTCTCAATATCCATTGTGCGTGGAAGATTTCTACCTATCATTGTCATTGCCGCTACTTGCATATTTTTTGGCGTGCCACGATGAAGTCACCAATGGAGTCCACTTATTTCACATACATTTTTCAGATCTGCTGATGTTGTTGAACCTTGGTTCAAGACCGTTGGAGGAACGAATCGTATCAGCCATGGGCATGGATAATTGCAATTTGTTATTGGTCAAGACACAACAATTTCAATCTATTTTGTCTTCTTACACAACGATTTTAGTTGGCCCTGGTCAACGATTCTGTAAATGTGGAACGATTGGTTTCATCCTGGGTAGTAACAATTTATTCTTTCGCAGTTCCATAAACCCTGCAGTTCTTACACAACGATTTCAGTTGGCCCTGGTCAACGATTCCGTAAATGTGGAATGATTGGTTTCATCCTGGGTACTAAAAGTTTATTCTTTCTTGGTTCCATAAACCTTGCAGTTTTAGACTTTTGGGATGACTTGAATAGTGATGCCAATCTCAGGCTATCTAATTCCTGGTTTCACACATGTCAATGGGATCAACGAAAAAGCTATCATAGAGGCTCAAAGCCAATTCAGGACAAGAAGGGAAGTGTCCATATCTTTGTTGTAGGTGAATCCCCCTGTGGACAAGTGGATTCCCTCTTGGTCTCTAGACTCCTAAGGCTAAGACATAAAAGTGCTTAACATGGACATTGACTTCCTTTTAGATCTAATCAAGCTAATAAATGAAAGAGAAGGAGAAAGATATGTACCTTATTAGCGACGTTTGTCCTTGCAAAGTCCTGGCTGAGCTTCGATCCTGAGCTCCCTGATAGGTCCTGTAGGAAAAACAAAGATACAATGGACTTCCTACTCTACTGATATTAGCTCAAATATAGATACATCTACTGCAGACAAACTCATATGGAACAAGCATAAGTTTGAAAGAAACACGCCAAGCATCGATTATTAATGAGAACAAGTAAAAGTACTTACAACCCTTTGAATGAAGGTGCAACAGCTTCTTCCAGTTCTCCTTGTCCAACCCATTTTCTCAAGTAATCTCCATTGATTTCTTTGATGACATCTCACTCATGAGATCATAAGTTTGATGTAATTCTCAATTTCCATCCTTTTCATGTCAATACCACTTATAGGATCATAAGTTTGGTATCAATCTCTAGTCTCTATCCTCATGTACCTTTCACCATGAGAAGGCCTCCTTATATAACCTTGGAGAGGCCCAAACACTTGATATATATTTGGGATAAGTTGAGGATTCCTCTCCTTCAGTTGAGGATCTTCCCTAAGATCATGCCTTGACCATCTATTCGAATCCAACTACCTTTAGGAATTAAGGGATTCTTCCCTGATTTGTCTCAACAAAACCCAAAACTTGCTCAGAAAAGGGTAGTGCTCCCCCAAAAGGGTGCACATGGCACTCAAACACTCCCCCAAAGAGGCTCAGGGAGCACCAGCACTCCCTAACAGTGGGTAGGGGAGCGCTCCTCTTCAAAATCCATTTTTAGTGGTTCTTTCAGTGGCAAAAGGTTTGTACTCCCTGTCAAGTGAACTCTCTTCTTCAAAACTAGTCTTTGAGGTGTCTTAAGTGTCCTTATGATGTCGTTAGAGGCACAACATAGGAAATATGGCAGTATTATTTTTGTGACACTTGCAACACTTGTGGTCAAGATGTGGCACTTGCAGACAAGATGTGACACTTACAACACCTGTAATGACGACACTTGCGACACTATTGAAGTGAGTAATTTTGATGTGTAACAGATTTCCCCCCAAAGTATAAAGTTAGAAGACGATGATGACTTAAGTACTTTGTAGACTTTTTCGAGCAAGGGTATGGATGCAGAGAAATCGGAAAAAGATGCACACAACCATCAAACAAATATTATGACATGCTTCAAACCCAAGGCAGGCATACTTATGCCTGAGTGATAAAGACTTTTTAGGTATGGCCGCCATAAAATACACTGCGAATCCATAATTATATTGACAAAATGGTATAGCCACTGAAGATACAATGTAGATATATACTCCTATGACCTGAACTGATCATAGCCACGAAGAATACACAGTAGATCTACGAGATGACAAGACATAGCCATGACCAATACAAAATAAATATATGTAACAGTATATGTGTCATAGTTCAAAAGAACTCCTTCGCAACCTGGGAAAAGTACATATAAGAGTGATGACTCAACCCAAGGTCTTCTTACCAATCCCGATGTAGTACGAATATAACCATGTAAATAGATGTCCTAATGTCGAACATGGCAGAAACCACTTGATTACCGATCAATAAGGTAAACCGTTAACAAGCGTGAGGGAAATCACCATTGATGTCAATGATTCCCAAGGTACTCTAGTACATTCTGACGAATGTGAATAGATGAGATGAAGTCGAACATCTGTGGAATCATCCGATCAGAGGTGAATGATGTAAACCCACTGTCGGACACGAGGAGGCCTGCCATTGAGGCATGCAGGTACCAAGGTACTAACTGGTTTCTAAGTCTAGCTCCTGGATAATGTGTTGAAGTCGATAGGAATAGACTCGTCGAAGGAGGGCCTTGATGTATCCCCCTTCAATGACACAAAACTGACACAGAGATTTAATTGGTAGATCAAATGAACATGGACTGACATGGGTATTGAAACAAGATATTTGTGACGGCTGACTCTCGAAGAAGATACTTCCCTTGAACACTGAGGCATAACAACAGAAACTTGACATGGACCAAAACTTGATGATGCAGTGGATGTTGTGACTTTCGTCAAGTGACCCAAAGGAGTAAAGGAAACTCAGAGGATTGTCTCAATGCAAAGGTTCAGCGGATTAAAATGCATGCAAAGACAAAGTGATGTGTTCAAGGGTGACCGTAAGAGTTACTGGTAGTGTTCTCAAAAATTGCTTGGCTTCCTTCCTTCATTTTTCCCCCTATCCAAATAGAAGAGTACCTCTTTTTAATTTAATGATATCAAGGAGGGTAACACATGCTCAATATGACTCACCTTTAGTAAGTCCCTCTTCCTTTGTTTAGTGATCTGGAAGAAGTAAGGGTTCGGTCCCGTATGGGCCCTTCAATGTATGATCGTTTAACGAGTCCAGAGAAGGTAAACTCGGTGGTTTTTCATATTTAGAGAGTCTAAAAACAACTTAAAGATGACTCCAATGTTGTCCTTTTTCGTAATATTAGTCTTGCGAGGCTGAAAAAGAGATAAATTATCACTCTAAAGACGCCCTTTCAAACCTTTTAACGAGTGGGAAAGGAAGCAAGATCACTCGACAATCTTTTCATGTTTAGAGAGTCTGAAAAGAGATTAAAGATGACTCCAAGGGGTTCCTTTTTCGTGTAACCATGCGAGCCCGAAAAAGAGATAAAAGGTTGCTCAGTTGCATTCTCATGTATTTATGAGCACAAGAAAGAACAAAGACAAAGATCGGTATGCCCCTAGCTTGAAAGCTAGTGTCTTAACTCCATAATGATCATCAAAGGCTGGAGACATGCCCCCCCAAGCTTCAATTCATTCACCGACTTTGAGGTTGTCACCAATTTCTCTACTAGATGGAGAAAAAGGATAAGGGTGGATGAAATGAAGGTTCAAGAGAGGTGACTGTTTCATTTTTTAACGAGCTTGACACAGTAAAAGAACTATGCTCAGGGCTCCAGGTTCAATCCCCAGATTGTTGTTTCATTTTTTAACGAGCTTGCTATAGAGAGGAAAACTATGCTCAAAGATTTTGTTTCATTTTTTAACGAGATTTCCACAGAGAAGAAAACTATGCTCGTGACCTCTGTTTCATTTTTTAACAAGATTGCTACAAAGAAGAGAAACTATGCTCATGACCTCTGTTTCATTTTTTAACGAGCTTGCTACAGAGAAGAGAAATTGTGTTCATGGACTCTTCATGGTCATGGATTCCAAGAGAATAACGCTCTGGAAGAACACCATGTCAAGGGACAAAACTTGGTCATGGATTCCAAGAGAACTTCACTGGATGGAAGAAAATCACTCTGGAAGGAACACATGTCGAGGGTTGTGACAGGGGTAAGGAGATCATGCTCCAATATCCCTATTGAAGAGTTCACCATGTCAACTATCGGATCCAAGTCATTTGAAGTTGAGGTCATGGGAGAAAACACCACATAATTGACATGCGGCGGGGGCGATACTGTCGTCATATAAGAACCATTCAGGGAGGTAATCTAGTCAGGACCGATGAAGGAAATTTGATTAATAGTCACAATTCTTCCATCGTGAGGGAAAGATATCACACGAAAAAGAGTGGACACAATAGATTTCATGACATAAACATAATATTGCCCAAGGAGTAAAGCAAAATCCAAGGGGTCTTGAACTACCATGACATCAATAAAGACAATTTTCCCTCCCAAAGTTACGGGAAACTGAGGAAGGGTCCCTAAAGGTTGACTAGTTATTCTGTTAAAAGATAACAGATTCTATGTAACTGGTGCAAGCTGAGGACAACCCAAAGCATGCCAAGCAATAGAGGAAAAAATACTAATGGACGCACCTTCATCTATCATCATTTGAGGAACGTCCCGACCACAAACCTGGACTGTAATCTGGAAAGGAATGTGAGAAGGAAGACGAGGTCCAGTTAGTGCACCCCAATAAAAAAGGATGGCCTCATTTCATGGAGGGGGTTTCACAGGAGAAAAAGGAATGCCCCCCAGCATTGTAGATTTTGTATCAACGAGAAAAATGTGGGTAGTATCGGGTTTACTCTCTAGAGGGAGTGTAGGATAGACCGATGATGGGATTGGATCGACCACGCTGGCACTCTTCAGAGAAAGAGTGGGATTGACCGATGATGTAACTAGAGCAACCACTTTGGCACTCTTCAGATGAAGGGTGGGACTGATCGAGGAAGGGACTGGATCAACCACTTTGGCACTCGTAAAAAGAGGAGTGGGATCGACCGATGACAGAACCGGATCGACCACTTGGGTTTTATTCTCCAAGGGGAGAATGGGGTTGATGGGTGGAAACAGATTGAGTGCTTTGTTGTCACTCTCTAACGGGAGAGTGGGGCCAACCAAGAATGAAAACAGATCAACTACTTGGGTTACACTCTTTTGATGAAGAGTAGGTCTGATTGATGATGGAACTGGATCAACTACATGGGTTTGTGGTTCAATCGAGGAGGAAACTAGATTGACCACCTGATCAACCAAACTGATCGGGGATGGAACCAGATTGACCAGTCCATCAACTAACGATGGGTTGGGGGAAATATTATGATAACCTTTTGGAAGTTTAAGTTTTTCCAAAAGAGAATAAGCCTCATCCATGTGAGGACAAAGGTGAGAATAATGATCACCTTTTCATAACATACAAGGGAATTTGACAGTTGTCTTCTTCTTACCAACCCAAACATCACTAGTTGACGGGGCATCACCAGCATGTCTAGCAGAGGTCGATGATGTGGAGGACCACATTTCTAAGACCTTGGGAATACCAGGGCAATCCATCATAAATTGGTCACCCTTACAAAGACTGCAAGGGAATTTGGGTTTCGAATTCTTCATTTTAATCTTGTTGAGCTCCTCAACACTCCTAGTACTATTAACAGTAGTTGGTTGTTGGGATTCAACATCTGATGTTGTTGGAACCTTGGTTCTTTTCGAGCTCTTCTTCTTCTTCTCTTTCTGTTTCTTCTTCTTCTAATGAACTTGGCTATTTTCTTTAGATCTTTCACTAGGCGAAGAAGGAGAAAGGGAAGGAAACTTAATGGGTGAAGAAGGAAAAAAGTCGACATGAGGTTGATGTGTGTGTGGTGTACTGACATATAAAGTATTAGGTACAATTGAAACATTGGGAGGATTCGAGATCACCGGAGTGGGGAACAACCAAACTGGTAATCCGATGGTGAGTCTCGGAAGACTCAGTGTGGCAATGTATGGAGGACCAAAGTTGCCAAACGAAGGAAATCTATAAGGTTCCCCAAGAGAAGGGGTTCCTCCATTGGTACTCTCGAGATTTGATGCCATGAATGTTGACTCGACCTAAGGTCCACTAAGTAACACAAACAACACATGCTATGAATCTGAGAAGAAGACAATCAAACAAACCTTCCCACAATGAAACCACTAGTTGGTGATGAAATCCAACATTGCGAGATCAAAATAGGAAGAGGCAGGGATAGAGTGGGTGGATCAGTTACATTGGTGACCTACTTAACGGACTTACACCTTGGTGCAAGCTTCCACACAGTAATTGTGGATTTACCCTCCAAGGAGCCTGAGTGAGTTTGGCCAACATCTGTTCTAGGTACAGTGAGACTTCCCTTCACTGTCACCTCATGTAAGTACCTAAAGATTATGGCAACTAAGGACACCAACTCGCAGTTAGCCCCTGGGCGGGTACAGTCAACATTCCGATCCGAACGTATGGTCAGGATAACAAGTCCAAAATCAACTCGAGAGGCTCCCACACATAATCATGGGTATACCCTCAAGTGACCCCCAATATACGATCCGACCACTACAAAAAGTTGAACCACGGAGGGATAATCTTCATAACTCACCTGAATGTGACCTCGTGCATAACCCTTATGTGAGAGGAGGATCCCAGAAAGCCTATACAATAATTAGATTTTCTCTCCCTATCGCAAGATGCTAAGTTTGTTTGATAGCTTTGGAAAGTTATCCTTTCAACCTATTCCAAATCCCTACACCTTAAACTAATGTAGGTTTGCTAACAAAGATGTAAAAAGTCTAATAAATTTTAGTTAAGTGTTGTTTTTAGTGGTTGTTGTTTACTCAGAGGTGTATGAGAGTGAAAACTAATGATATTATGACTCATTTCCCAAAACATGCATAAGAAATGATAGCTTATTGTTTCTTTCAATGAATGTCTAATTAAGGGAAGGAGAAGGATTTTCCTTTCACTGTCAAACACTAAGATGCAATGACCTCATGCAATAGTCCTCAATAAGGAATCCAATGCAATGCTAAAATGTTTATATGTGGCTGATAACCAGTAGATGTAAATCTTCCTATGCTAATCAGACTTCAAGAGTTGTGATATTTAAGCAATCTAGAAGCAAACTTCACATAAACCAAAAGACACCCTTGTTGTGATCAAACAAGAAACAAAAAGCCAAAAAATCAAAAGAAAGGAAAAAGAGCTTGGACAAGATGACTCAAATATTAGAAAGAAAATTACAAAAGACCTTTGAAACTCCTTACAAAGTTTTCACTCACTCAGATAAACGAGAACAAAACAACAAATTGACTCCAAATCATGAAGGGCAAAGAGTTATTACAAAGTAAGGACAAATGTAAAAAAATCCAAACAAAAAAGGATGAATCCTTAAAAAACAAGGTGTTGAAGGCCAATACTAAGATGGACTGAGAGTATGAGATCCGAAGCAAATGCAAAAGGCAAAAACTGAACCCAGAAATTGAAAAACTAGAGGGTTTTTCAATGAAAATGGGGTAGTGCTCTAGTGTAAGGGGTACTAGAGCACTCCAACACTCTGTGTAAGACCACCAAGGAGTGTTAGCACTTTGATAGTAAGGGCAGGGGAGCACTTTGCTACAAAATCTCAAAAACATGCCCAGAAACTCAAAACATCAAGGAAATTCAGTCAATCAGGGTGATCATGATGACATAAAGAGGAAATCAAACAAATATAAGTATCAAAAAGACAATATGGAGAAGGTCAAGTGAGTGGTAAAAGGGCCAAAACAATATCTGGGAATGGAAACAAAAATTAGATCTCCTCCCGAGTGGAGTCGCCAATTTCTGTTGTAGGTGAATCCCCCTATGGACAAGTGGATTCCATCTTGGTCTCTAGACTCCTAAGGCCAAGAAAAAAAAGTGCTTAACATGGACACTGACTTCCTTTTATATCTAATCAAGCTAATAAATGAAAGAGAAGGAGAAATATATGTACCTTATTAGCAACATTTGTCCTTGCAAAGTCCTGGCTGAGCTTCGATCCTGAGCTCCCTGATAGGTCCTGTAGGACAAACAAAGATATAATGGACTTCCTACTCTACTGAGATTAGCTCAAATACAGATCCATCTACTGCAGAAAAACTCATATGGAACAAGCATAAGTTTGAAAGAAACAGGCCAAGCATTGATTATTAATGAGAACAAGTAAAAGTACTTACAACCCTATGAATGAAGGTGCAACAGATTCTTCCAGTTCTCCTTGTCCAACCCCTTTTCTCAAGTAATATCCACTTATTTCTTTGATGAAATCTCACTCATGAGATCATAAGTTTGATGTAATTCTCTATTTCCATCATTTCATGTCAATACCGCTTATAGGATCATAAGTTTGGTATCAATATCTAGTCTCTATCCTCATGTACCTTTCACCATGAGAAGTCCTCCTTATATAACCTTGGAGAGGCCCAACCACTTGAGAGATATTTGGGATAAGTTGAGTATTCCTCTCTTTCAGTTGAGGATCTTCCCTAATATCATTCCTTGACCATCTATTTGAATCCAACCACCTTCAGGAATTGAGGGATTATTCCCTAATTTGTCTCAACAAAACCAAAACTTGCTCAGAAAAGACTAGCGCTCCCCCAAAAGGGTGCACAGGGTGCTCAAACACTCCCTCAAAGAGGCTCAGGGAGTGCCAGCACTCCTTGACAGTGGGTAGGGGAGCACTCCTCTCCAAAATCCATTTTTTAGTGGTTCTTTCAGTGGCAAAAGGTTTGTACTCCCTATCAAGTGACCTCTCTTCTTCAAAACTGGTCTTTGAGGTGTCTTAAGTGTCCTTATGATGTCGTTAGAGGCACAACATAGGAAATATGGCAGTATGATGTTTGTGACACTTGCAACAATTGTGGTCAAGATGCGACACTTGCGAACAAGATGCGACACTTACAACACTTGTAATGACGACACTTATGACACTATTGAAGTGAGTAATTTTGATGTGTAACAATATTGGCCACTCTTCACCAAGCAATGAGTGTGCATGAGGAAGATGAATCGTATTCAAATGGTCAACAATTACCCAGTGCCTTAAAATAAATTTTGAATACACTAGAAGAAAATATGTGAGATGGATGGATGTTTTGTTTGTATGTATGCAAATTGTGTTTGAGTTTGTATTGTTTTGTTTCTAAATTAAATGATCTAGAACAACTATAGAATATGGTAATATAACTTATGTTGGTGTGTGCGGAACCCCTGACCTTGCCACAAGATGATTACTAGTTTTGTTAGGTTTACAACGTGTTATAAAATTGATAGGTCTTGTTTTGCTTTGGGTTTGAAGAGCATCTTGTACTACCTTCCTAGCAACTGACGGATAGCCAAAAGAAAAATATCCGATAGATGGTGGTAGGGAAGTTGGAGAGTTTGAAGAAGAGAAGAGCGAAAGCCTAGAAGTTCAGAGTGAGTGAGACTATGTGACTTATATAAATGCAGTTTGTATCATAAGTTTTGTAAAGAGCGTTATACAATTGTGATCAATTTTGTAATGAGTGTAATGTAAGCATTAAAGGAGGTTCTTGGAAATAATGCTTACATTAGTAGTTAGTTGGAGTCTATTTGAGTTTGTTGAGAGATTCTATGTCCAGGTTTAGAATAAGTTATATCTAACAACAGATACATAAATGTATTTATATTGTGTGAATTCTTAATGAAAAACAAGTTGTGTGTGCTATTGTATTTTCTAAGCCCCACTACTTGGATTTATTCAGCCACTATAAATTTTTCTACAATACCATAATGAAAGATTATCTTTATTGCGAGTTCAATTTCCATTTTAGTGCCCATCTTGAAGTCTGTCAAGACCTTAATCCCAATGTTCCATGGATTGGCTTGGCAACTTTGTGGAAATGTAAATGATTTCTCCTCGAACAGATTAGGAATCGAAATCGTTATCTAAAATGGCATGGTTGCATTGTCTTGCGACCTCAAATTTAATGAAATCAAAGAGTATGGAAATGGGAAATTCAAGTCTATATTTATACAAAATGTCTGATCATATTGTCATGCTTGGTGTTAGGGCTCATCTAAATGATATTCCACCAGCAACCAAACAATATCTAATATCTCAATTCTTGAGTCATGCATATGAACAAATTATGGCAATGACAACCAACCTCACCAACAAAATGGTCAACCGTTACAATTTTTTTACAAGGAACATACAGAAAGATAGAGCAACGCATTTAATCTCTTCAAAATTGGACTTTGTAAACTCTTGCATCTTGCAAACAAACGGTACCGTTTTTATTATTATCATTCATGCTTTTGTTTAGGTTTATTTTGGGAGGCTCTTCACTTAGTGATTTCTCTATCCACTCTATTTCACCCTTGTTGCATTTATTCTTTGAAATTCAACAACAATTGAGAGTATCCTCCACCATTGACTGAAGCTAAGAAGAATTACAGTTAACTGAGAGAGGTGAGTCCATAAGAATAAGGTGTTGTTTATAATACTAGATTTAGGTGGTCCATATTTTACATTTGGAAGTCTGGGAAATACATACATGGTGATCAATGAGAGAGTATACAAGAGATCAATTTTGTTTAGATATTATTCCAAGGTAATGTAAATATTCTAAATAGTGGAGAAGAATTAGTAGAATTCATTGTACTCCGTGGGTGGTTGTGCAACTAGGATTTAAGAAACTAGAAGTGTTTTGTATAAGTTGAGAAAATATTGTTTTCATAAAGAGAACCACCATTCATGTAGACAGGTGCATCATCAGAGACAAGAAGAAAAATCCATCAAATCAAATTCTCGATTGCATCGAATCCAATCTATGTCATGTATGGGAATTACATATATGTGTATGTGAATTAAATAGAAGAAAAAAAAGGTCATGAACCACATTTGAATTACATATATGTGTATGTGAATCTAATAAAAGGTCACGAACCTAATAAAAGAAAAAAAAGGTCAGAAACCACATTTGAATTTCACCTGCAATGATCGTTGATTGAGAAGGAACCTTTGTAAAACATTTAGACAATAATGGAATTGAAGCAAAACTAGTGGCATATACAAACCAAGAAAGTCCAAGGCAAGGTATTGTACAAGTGTCTGCATTGATCATTGATTGAGAAGGAAACTTTGTAAAACATTTAGACAATAATGGAATTGAATAAAAACTAGTGGCATATACGAACCAAGAAAGTCCAAGGCAAGGTATTGTACAAGTGCATGGTTAAAAATAAATAATCTATTGATGCATTCAATGTTAGTAGTAGGCCAAAAGGCCTCTTGAGATTTCATTGAGACATGGAACCTTCAAATTCAATATATGTTTGCAATATATGTTTGCATCATTGAAAATCCAACCGAGGGAAAGGTAGCTCTATTATCTAGTTTAGCAAGGCATACCATTGCAATTTTCCATGTTAGCATAGCATTGCAACTTTGTCTTTACCCAGGTATGATGTATGAATTTTTTTCTTATAGTGATTCTAACATTGATTAAAGTGTGTAAGGAAGTGAATTAGAATTTCTGAACATACAAATGTGCAAGGAAGTGCTCACGAAGAGTGATTTTGGAAAACATGTACAAAGTATCAAAATGCAGTGCCAACTATATATATATCCAACATTTTGTACAATATGAACACTTAGGTTGGAGGATGTTTTTCACAAAATTACAAAGTACTATGGGCATAAAATTGAGGGCTTGTATCAATAGTATAGTCCATTGGAAAAATACAAAGCTTGAAAACATCGATGATTCTTATTCATACAATAGTTTTGTTTCCTATCACTCTTGTTTTTAGGCAATGCAACCTTTGACTTTGCTTATTTATAATTTGTGGAATTATTTACTCCTTGCATTTACCCCGTCGACGAGGCCAATTTCGTGGAGGACTCTAGTTTTAGGGTTTGGTGCAAGAATTGTGTTAAATGATCTTTTTTAAGGCCATTATGCATTACCAACTCACACTAACTCTAATGGTTGAATCTTGCATAATGATTTTACTTTAAGATTTAGGATTATTTACTATTATGATGCATATTGAGAATGAGAAAGAAGTCCACATACAACTTATGCTGCTAGTATTTTGTTTGAATGGTTTTTACAATGCCACTTAGGCTTAAAAACCCTAGATCAATCTCTAAGTGAGATAGATCAATCTCTAAGTGAGATGTTTGTGAGTCTAAAAAAACCTATATCAATTTCTAAGTGAGATGTTTGTGATCACGATTAGCATCAATATTTGCTTGCATAATGTTGTAATGATGTAAGTTGAAAAGACAGAAAGTGGAACCTAGATGGTGTGGAAGTTCTAGTAGTTGAAGGTATTTCTAGATAATTTTTAGAATTGAGCAGCTTATAACAAGAGATAAATGATCTTTCATATTGGAGTATGTTTGTGTGTGCTCAAGATTTATCAATATATATATTATCCATATAGATGAGTTATTGTTTTTTCTTAGGAATTTTGTTTTCTCTCATTTCTTGTAATGATCTTGATCCATTTCCTACCATGACTTAATATACACATTGGCTATCTTCTAAGTTCATGTTATGATAAATATACTAGATTATGAGGGTTGAGAATGTTATTGCAAATATGATCTAAACCTTTTAATTTTTTCCTTAGTTGAGAATGCAGCTTAAATGCTTGAAGCTATTACATATCTTCATTCTCTAGGGAATTAAATATGGAATTGCATACTCAAACATTTATAATATATTGACCTATAAGGATATTAG
>SNQJ01S0033232.1:19636-33698 GCA_010110895.2 Picea sitchensis
CATAATGTTGTAATGATGTAAGTTGAAAAGACAGAAAGTGGAACCTAGATGGTGTGGAAGTTCTAGTAGTTGAAGGTATTTCTAGATAATTTTTAGAATTGAGCAGCTTATAACAAGAGATAAATGATCTTTCATATTGGAGTATGTTTGTGTGTGCTCAAGATTTATCAATATATATATTATCCATATAGATGAGTTATTGTTTTTTCTTAGGAATTTTGTTTTCTCTCATTTCTTGTAATGATCTTGATCCATTTCCTACCATGACTTAATATACACATTGGCTATCTTCTAAGTTCATGTTATGATAAATATACTAGATTATGAGGGTTGAGAATGTTATTGCAAATATGATCTAAACCTTTTAATTTTTTCCTTAGTTGAGAATGCAGCTTAAATGCTTGAAGCTATTACATATCTTCATTCTCTAGGGAATTAAATATGGAATTGCATACTCAAACATTTATAATATATTGACCTATAAGGATATTAGGTATCTCCCGAATATGTAATGTTTTGGGTGGAAGGACATTTGTGAGAAATTATTTGATAGTATTGTGATTGTTTCATTTTTCCATTATAGAAGTTGGTTGACTCAGACAGTGATGGATTGATCATAGGTGGGGAATGTGAGTAACTCTTTCTTCATTTATTTCCTACAATATTTGAGGTGGCAGTCTAGCTTTCTTGGGGGTTGGTGTCTACATTAGATTCCTATAACTAGGAGGAAAACCTTTCCTACAAGCAAGTCCATAGGGACAAAAATTCATGGAAGATAAATATAGTTGTGGTTTGTAACTTATGCTCTATATGCTTACTATGCTTTCATGATAGAACATAGTGGAATGGTCCATAATGAGGACAATTTCTTGGGTTGCGTACTTTGTTGTTACTTAGAAATTGCTTGAACTATACCTTGTTGGATTATAATTACACATTTTGATGGCATGAGATAATGGGAGTTTTGGGTAATGCAATATATATTTCTTATGAATTGCTACCTCGTTGGCAACAGTGTGTTGAGTAAGGGACATGTATGCTTAATACTTGTTCCTAATAGAAATTGAACCATTATAACCATTAGATTGATCATTGTTACCTACTAATCTTGCTGGGTATGTAGAAGGTGAACTAGGAAAGCCCTGTAACCCTGTGTTTTCCATGAATCCCTGGAATTCTAAGTGAGTTCTATTGGGGATTCAATGCATAATTTAGATTATGTACATAATGGTAAAGGGTTGGATTTCATTTTCAAGGTGAAACTTGCGAGGAGGAGCCTTTGCATGATTGAGTGACTTTAGGAACCTAAAATAATCAAATTCTTGCATTCTCAAGGAAATATGAAATGGATTGAAATTTATATTGCCAATGTTTTGTATTCCTTGATTTTCATGTTTCATGTTTCATATGTTGAGCCGTAACAAAAGTGAAATCAATTATTTCGTTGAAGATGAATTGATGAGTACACACCTATCTTGAAGAATAAGAAGCTTGTATGCTAATAAATATAAATTGTAGCTCTATATGTTGGGGGTTAATGTGATAGTCAACAAGGAAAATATATGAAAACTTTAGCACATTGATAATGCGACTATACATATCTTGTAAAATGTCAGCCTTCTTGATGAAAGAATAGGAAATGATAATAATGAAACAATTGGAATCGGGTTGTTAGGTATATCTATTATAATAGAAAAAAACAGAAATACTCAGAGAATAACAGTGGAACAACACAATATATGAAACCAGAACACTAAAATAATACATGTATTGATCGGAAAAAATGCTCGCTTGCCTCTTCGAGGGGGAAACCTCCAACATAGTAGTGCTCTATTACAATAATTCTCAAGAAAAAACTTCTCATTCCCTCAACTCATATTATACTAAATCTATCTACCACAAGGACAATCTAGAGGAATATTTTCTAGAAGCAAAAGCTTCTATTAGGTCTTCTTACATTTGACTTATTCTTACTTATTACTAGGAGTTATTAATATTGGCCTTTATTACATGGAAAATTTATTATTCTACCTACATGACGGGTTAGGGAGGTTAGGTCCCTAACATACCCTCCCCCTTAAAAATAGTCTTGTCCTCAAGGCTTGAGATGAGGAAATTGTTGCAGAATGGTAGTTGGCTCCGAGGTGGCATCTATTGGAGTTGTATATTTCCATTGTACTAAGACTTCCTTGATGGTGCATTGATAGAGATGACACTCATGTTGGTCCAATATGGCTTGTGGTTGCTACCATATGGATCCTTCTTCATCCAATTCAGGGAGACTGGTTTGAGTTTGGCACTTAGTTCCAATCACCTTCTTTAAGCATGAGACATGAAAAATGGGATGGAGATTAGAATGACTTGGTGAAGATAATTGGTAGGCGACTGATCCCATGTTATTGAGAATTGTATAAGGTTCTTGAAAACATAGTTATTCCAATAGAGGACGAACACCTTCAATAAACACTCACATAACCAAATCAAAGATCAACACACCAATGTTTCCACGTGGTAAAACCCCTACGGGGAAACATCCATGACCCTAGTCAACGTGTCCACTTGGAGCAGTTTATTAATGAAAAAGAAAAAGATTACAAAGAGATTTTACAATAGAGTTTCTCACAATCGATCATCGGAAAATGACCCTCCATGGTCTTTAAATAAATATCATGGACCAATCGGGTGTCAAGCCACGGATCAATGGCTATTAAGATCGAGGATATTATGAACTGTCAGATCACTCTATGTCGGGAACATATCATTACCGTCGGATTTCCTAACTACAAATGAATACTAATGCATACTAAAGAAACACACTAAGAAACAAACTTTTACCTAACGACATATTAGACCAAGTAGATCTTAACTAACTCCTAAGTGTCTAAATATACTAACATCCCCCCTTAAGAACAACTTGGGATAGGATTGAAGGATTTACAATGTTGACACAATATGAGAAGGAAGGAGGCATTAGAGCCTATCCCCTCTTAATGACAGCTTATTGAACTCCTAACATAAATCGAAGTTTGGAAAACTTCGCTTCTGTAAGAGACTTTGTGAAAATGTCTGCAACTTGATCTTCTGTAGGGAAAACTATCACTTCAATAACTTGATCATGAATGAGCTTTCTGATGAAGTGCATTTGTATCTAGATGTGATTGTTGTGCTGAAGTTGAATTAGGTCTTTGGTGAGCTTGATGGCACTCTAATTGTTGCACCAAAGGATGCTCGGATTTTGTTGCTCGAATCCAAACTCTGAAAGGATCTGTCGAAGCCATAAAGCTTCCTGACTTACATTTACGGCTGCTCGGTACTCTGCTTCTGCTGAAGAAAGTAAAATAGGTTATTGTTTCTTACAGGCCCAAGTGACAGGTCCTGAACCAAGGCTGAAAACATAACCTGCAGTAGACTTCTGATCATCAGGGCCGCCAGCCCAATCTGAATCAGTGAAACCAACCAATAAAGGAGTCCCCCCTAAACTGTAATGTATCCTGAACTGAATTGTACCATGGACATAGAGAAGTATCCTTTTAGCTTCTTTCCAATGGATTTCATGGGGTTTTTTCATATACCGGGCAACAAGACCAACAACAAAGGAAATATCAGGATGAGTATGAGTCAAGTATAAGAGGCTACCAACTAACTGATGGTACAGGGTGGCATCAACTTCATGAGAAGTACAGGTGGCAATAAGCTTGACTCCAGACTGGAAGGGAGAAGGGGTTGGTTTACAATCATCCATGTGAAAGGGATGAAGAAGGTCACAAGCATACTTAGACCGGGAAAGAAAAATTCCTTCATTGGTTTGCAAAATTTGGAGGCCAAGGAAATAGTGCAAAAAACCTAAGTCTGTCATTTCAAATTTCTTCTTAAGGTTGGTTTTCACATGGCTTAAAAGTTTTGAGTCACTACCAGTAAGGATAAGGTCATCAACATAAAGGACAAGGATTATGACATGGCTTCCTACTTTCTTGGTATAAACATTACAATCGGAATAACATCTAGAGAATCTGTTGTTAATAAAAAAGTTGTCCATTTTGGCATACCAAGCTCGAGGAGCTTGATTAAGACCATAAAGAGATTTCTTAAGGTGACAAACAAGGCTAGAGTCATTCTGGACATAGCCATGAGATTGTTCCATGTAGATTTATTCTTTCAAATTGCCATGCAAGAAGGCGGATTTAACATCCATCTGATGGACCTCCCATTTATGTGAGGCAGCAAGGGAAATAACAAGGTGGATGGAATTCATTTTGGCTATAGGGGCAAAGGTTTCATTATAGTCAATTCCTTAAACTTGGGAGAATCCTTTGGCAACTAACTGAGTCTTGTGTCTTTCAACACTTCCATTTGATGCATACTTAGTTCTATAGACCCATTTACATCTAACAAGCTTTATTCCTTTTGGAAGAGGTACAAGATCCCAAGTATCATTTTCCATTAAAGAACGATACTCTTCATTCATTGTTGTATACCAATCTGGATTACCTGAAGCTTCTGCAAATGTCTATGGATCATGATTCTTCGAAACTTGAGCCAAAAGAGAAGAGGCTCGCTGGAACTGTGAACGTGTTCAACATTGACATGAAGGATCACTGACAAGATCACTAGTTGATTCTTGTGTTGAATGAACCCATCTAGGAAGTGGTTGAACTGGTTCTTGTTTAGGTTCAAAGGACTCATCTGGAGGAAGGTTAGCAGGAGGAGGAATATTTTCATCATCATTGTCATCATCTGAAGAAGAAACCAAAATAGGAATAGAAGAAGGCACAAACGTCGAAGATGGCTCACAGGCCAAAGAAGGCACAACCATCGAATTAGGCTCGCAGGCCAAGATATTTTCATCAAATTTAACATCTCTTCTAAGAATAATTTCATTACAATGTGGTTGAATAAGTCTATAACCTTTGACATCTTCAGAATAACCAACAAATATACACTTCTCACTTTTAGGTTGCAATGATTTCCTTTTCTCATCAGGAATGTGAGCCCATGCTATACTGCCAAATACACGGAAGTGACTTACATTTGGTTTAATTTTAGTCCAAGATTATTCCGATGTTATATTTTTAAGAGCCTTTGTGGGAGTGAGATTGACTATGCAATTTGCACAGTTGATTGCTTCTACCCAATACTTTAGACTTAATCCCTTAGATTGGATCATACAATTAGTAATTTATTTTAATGTTCAATTCTTTCTCTCAGCAACACCATTTTGTTGTGGTGTATATGGAACAATGTGTTTCATTTGGATGTCGTGTGTAGTGTAGAAACTTGTAAAATTATTGTTCACATATTTGCCTCCATTATCCATTCTTAACTTTTGAATTTGATGTCCAGATTGTTTTTCTACAAGGGCCTTGTAGGCCAGAAACTTGTCCAAAACTTCGCTCTTAAGTTTTAAGAAGTAAACCCAAGTACATATGGAAAAATCATCAATGAAAGTTAAGAAATACTTTCACCCAAAAAAAGAATGAGAAGAAAATGGACCACACAAATCACTGTGAATGTAAAGAGCCCGAGGCGTGCCAAGAGGCACATTTTTCAAAAATGTCCCGATGATGTTTGTCGAGAACAAAACCAACACTAACACCATCTCTGCATGAAACAAGAGGAATATCAATCACCATCTATTGATTACATAGTTGCTGCAATGATCTATAGTTTAGATGACCAAACCGCTCATGCCAAAGTTTGCTCAAGTCATCGCTATGATCAACAAAAAAATGATGAAAAAGTTGATGACCCAGAGTTTTCAAACTTGTACAACCTAGTAATATCATCAACAATTCCATTTGCAATAACATGCTTAGGATCTTTTAGATCCTTGATTACAACTTGGTGAGGTGAAAACTCTACGGTTTTACCTTCAACTGAATGAGTGATTTGATATACTAATAGAAGGTTACAAGAAAGACTTGGAACACATAATACATCATTGAAATGACCATTATCTACTTGAACTGTTCCAAATCCTACAACACTAAGAGATCTATCATCACCAACAAATATTTTCTTGGTGTTACATTCATTTAGAGAAGAAAATATGGCTTTATCCTTAGCCATATGACAAGATGCTCTTGAATCAATAAGCCACTCATCAGAAGAAGAAGGAGAATTTGTGTTGAAGGAGAAACCAGAGGTGGAAAGTGCATGTCCATGAGAAGAAGTAGAATCAATATTGATGTTGTGCTTCTTCATCAATGCTTCTAAAGATGCCATCTTCTTGAAACATTTGGACTCATCGTGACCATTTTTATCACAAAAGTTGCAATGTCTGTCAGTCTTCTTATTTTTATATTTTTCTCCTTTGTCACCATTAGGAGATGAAGTTGTCTGAGTGGGTTTGGGACCCTTATATTGCTTGTTGTTGTAGTGAGGATGTTGCTTCTTGGGATACTTGGGTTTATCTTTTTGCTAGGCAACTAAGTCTTTGTTAGAGGTACCTGCTGTGCTGATCACTCCAAGTTGTATAAGATTATCTTCCTCTCTAATCAAAGAAGCACAAAAGGACTCAAGAGTGGATTTTTCATAAGCTTTCCCTAGAGCCTCTCTCATGGCATAAAAGGTAGATACAAACACAGAATATGCACTACCTAGCTTAGAAAGAATAATATAGATGCAACGCTCTTCCTCCATTTTTATCTTACATTCTTCACATAAAATTCTGAGTGTTTTAAACTTAGANATAATACATCATTGAAATGACCATTATCTACTTGAACTGTTCCAAATCCTACAACACTAAGAGATCTATCATCACCAACAAATATTTTCTTGGTGTTACATTCATTTAGAGAAGAAAATATGGCTTTATCCTTAGCCATATGACAAGATGCTCTTGAATCAATAAGCCACTCATCAGAAGAAGAAGGAGAATTTGTGTTGAAGGAGAAACCAGAGGTGGAAAGTGCATGTCCATGAGAAGAAGTAGAATCAATATTGATGTTGTGCTTCTTCATCAATGCTTCTAAAGATGCCATCTTCTTGAAACATTTGGACTCATCGTGACCATTTTTATCACAAAAGTTGCAATGTCTGTCAGTCTTCTTATTTTTATATTTTTCTCCTTTGTCACCATTAGGAGATGAAGTTGTCTGAGTGGGTTTGGGACCCTTATATTGCTTGTTGTTGTAGTGAGGATGTTGCTTCTTGGGATACTTGGGTTTATCTTTTTGCTAGGCAACTAAGTCTTTGTTAGAGGTACCTGCTGTGCTGATCACTCCAAGTTGTATAAGATTATCTTCCTCTCTAATCAAAGAAGCACAAAAGGACTCAAGAGTGGATTTTTCATAAGCTTTCCCTAGAGCCTCTCTCATGGCATAAAAGGTAGATACAAACACAGAATATGCACTACCTAGCTTAGAAAGAATAATATAGATGCAACGCTCTTCCTCCATTTTTATCTTACATTCTTCACATAAAATTCTGAGTGTTTTAAACTTAGATAGATAGTCTCCAAGGAAAGAAAAATCACTTGGACTCAAGGTCAGTATTTGATTTTCTAACTGTTGTACTCGAATAATATTGATTTTACTAAACATAGATTCTATCTTGTCCCAAGCTTCTTTAGGGTCATCAATTTCTTGAAGGTGGTACCTTAAATCAGGAGAGATGGACATTCTAATTATTCCCCGTGCTTCTTCACTCCTATTATCCCATTTGGCTTTATTATCATCATCAGTGGGTGTTTTTTCCTTTCCCAAGGTAATCCAGTATAGGCCTTTACTTCTTAATAAATCTTCCATATGATATTTCCATTGGAAGTAGGTGTTGCTGGTAAGCAAGAAATTACTTATAGAATCCATATTGAATATGAAAATAATGTGGATTTAAAAACTAAAATTGATGATCTGGATGGAAATATCTCGAAAAATTATGCGGTTTTAAAAAAAACGGCACTGGAAACGGACTTCCGATGTGAGAGTTATGCCTTTTAAAAAAAAAGGCATAAACGGTAACCAACTGACCACATGATAGTGTAAGTTGCTTTATGAAGTGACCCACTTTTATAAAGAGAAGTGGGGATCACTTTTACAACGAAGTTACTTTATAACAGAAAATATGCATGAAAAATAAATAACTCTAAAATAAAATATTAAAGCTACTTATAGTGATTCGCTTTTATACTTGAAGTGAAATACACTTTACAATTTTAGCATGAACTTTTTCAAAAAAGTAACAAAAGAGAGACTTAAACTCAAGACCTCTTACTTAATAAGGCAAGTTTTAACCAAATGGTCTAGCAAAACATATTGCAATGTTCATAAGGAGGATTTTTGTTGTTGTTGTTGAAGACAGCCTTGGAGAGCGTGCTAAAAAAAAAAATCTTTTCACACAAGAAAAAATTTTTGCTTCTCAATGACAACAAGGGTTAGATCTCGGTTAGCTTACCCGGAAGATGCACCTTTTCCTATCTGTTTCTGATTTTCCGAGATCGCACAGGGCATTGGGAAAAGAGAATATGAATATCTAAAAGAGTAGCAACCTGGAAATAAATAATACAAAACCAAAATAAAACCAAAATACTACTCAGGAAAAATTTTAAAAATGTGTATTCAAGATTTATACCTCTGGATTTGACTGTAATGGTCGTATCTTGGGAAAAATAAAATCTTTTCAAGTGAAATGAAAAGTGTTCCTGAATGAAACGAGTGATATGGACACAATGGAACATTCCTCTCAACCCAAAAATGTACGGAATGACATAAAATGGAGATGAGGCAACTCGGCTTCACGATCTCAATCTACAACAAGAGTGGGTCTTCAAACAGGCTCTGATACCATGTTTGACAACACAGGTATTCCAACAAAGGACGAATACCTTCAGTAACTACACACATAACTAGATCAAATATCAACACACCAATGTTTTCACGTGGTAAAACCCCTACGAGGAAACATCCACGGCCCCAACCAACGTAGCCACTTGGAGCAGTTTATTAATGCAAAAGAAAAAGATTACAGAGAGATTTTACAATAGAGTTTCTCACAATCGATCATAGGCAAATGACCCTCCATGCTCTTTAAATAGAGATAATGGACCAATCAGGTGTTAATACATGGATCAATGGTTGTTAAGATCGAGGAGAGTATGAATCGTCAGATCACTCTATGTCAGGAACATATCGTGACCGTCAGATTTCCTAACTACAAATGCATACTAATGCATACTAAAGAAACACACTTTTACCTAACGACATATTGGACCAAGTAGATCTTAACTAACTCCTAAGTGTCTAAATATACTAACATAAGGACCATAAAATTTAAGAACAAGTTTCTGACAATGTTCATCCTTGAGTGAAGTCTTCCTATAAGGTTGCAGTCGAAGAAACACCTGGTCCCCTTCAAAAAAATGACATTCAGAATTACCTTGATTTGCTTGTTGCTTCATGCGATTCTGAGCCATTACCAAAATATCTTTGAGGGAATGGATAATAGCCTCTCGAACTGTAAGAGTTTTTTCAACCGCCTGAACCTTCGAGACACCTGGCATGTATGAGAGAATTGAAGGTGGATTTTTTCCATATACTTCTTCAAAAGGAGTCATCCGAGTAGTTTTATCGTAATAGGTGTTGTACCACAATTCAACTAGTGGTAACCATTGAGCCCATTGTTTTTTCCTCTCAAATGAAAAACAACTCAAATATGTTTCCAAACACTTGTTGACAAATTAAGTTTGTCCATTAGTATGGGGATGATAGATTGTGTTGAGATGCAATTGGGTTCCTTGTATCCTGAACAATTCTTGCCAAAGATGACTGGTGAAAGTGGGATCGCGGTCAGAAAAAATAGAATGAGGCATGCCATGAAGCTTGAAGATATGATCCATGAAAGGTTTAGCCATGATGGCAGAGATGGTAAATGGTTGTTGAAGAGCACATAAATGGGAATATTTAGAAAGATGATCAACTACCACCATGATGACTGACTTATTTCCCGATTTAGATAAGCCAGTGATCTAGATCTCTAGGGCTAAGATTTGGATGGCTTGAATGCTGAGAGATGAGGAGCTTAGACATGCCAATATTGCATGAAAAGAAGCATGGACAAAAACATATAAATGAATTACTCGGGAGGTGAGGCTCAAAGAGGAGCCTCACCTCTAAAACTAATTACTAGTAAACCACCCAGAGCTAATTAAGCTCACAATGAACAATATAAAATATGAGAGAAGCCAAAATGAGTAACTTGATATTATGAGAAGACTTACTAGGCCTTTATATATCACTACAAAATGGTCCATTAGACAAAGTAAAAAAGATCTCATTAAATGAGTCTCTATTATTATAATAGATCTAACTACCCTGCTAACTAAGTAGTGGAAAATATAACCCAATACAATAATGGAAAGAGCTCATTAAATGAGTCTCTATTATTATAATAATAGATCTAACTACCGATCTAACTAAGTAGTGGAAAATAAAACCCAATACAATAATGGGGAGGTGAGACTCTCTTTGAACCATATGGGCAACCTGTTAGCCCAATTAATTAATGAGGAGGTGGGTATCTCCTTGATCCACATGGGAAATCTATTAGCTTTATAGCTTTATGACTTTTGCATATGAGTTTAGACCATATACCCCCTAAAATTTGGATCATTCTTTCCCCCCTTAGAAAATGATGGTCCCCCATCATTTCATCCATGCTACAAAGAGACCCATGAGTACAATGTTCTAATTCCCAATGAAGGGAACGGTTTTGTGTGGTTGACCCATAACCTTTTACATTAATAAAATGGAAAAATCATGACTTTCGAGGTTTTGAATCTCCTTCTGCAAATTTATTCATAACTTATGCTACAGGTGACGAAATCCAATTCTGTCTAAGATCCATTTTAGCTACTAAAGAGATATTTCAATTGGTATATAGAAATTTTTTTGAGGTGGCCCGTGGTGTGAGAAAAAACTTCTTGAAGTGCCAATGACGCACACCTTCCTTGAAAGAAATACATGTTGATCTTCAATCAGTGATATCTCTCAAACCAAGAAACGAAATGAAAATACGTAAAATACCCATTTGATATGACAGAGAGACATTTACATTGATATAACACAATTTCTCTAAGGTGTACTTTGGAGTGAGAAAAACCAGGTCGAAGTTGAAGGGCACGCAACCACACTAGTTACAAACATGTGCTGCTTCAAATAGGGATATATCATAAACCAGACAACGAAATAAAATTTCACGAAATACCCATTTGAGATATTGAAGAGACATTTCCAACCATATGCAGAAATCCTTTTGTTGTTTCCTGAGCAGAGATAAAAAGACTGTTGAATATGGTAATATGCGTGGCCTCCTTGGGTCAAATACATGTTGAGATTCAATCAATGATATCTCTCAAACCAGGAAACCAAATGAGATTTCGTGAAATACGCTTTTGAGATATTGAAAATATATTTCCAATGAGATATGGTAGAGGCTTTGAAATTATATGTAGAGGTTGCAACACCTATTTGAAGTTGGCTAGGTGTAGAGGGCCACAAAGGATGCCAAGGGTCTGTAGTGTAGCATGGGTTGTTGTAGAGGTTGTGGAACCTTTATGGGAAACATGGACACCCTACAAAGTTTTTGAAAATGTTTTAGACCAATGGATGTAGTGGATCCATGCATAGACATAGTGAATCCATGTATGGTTCTCCTTGTAATGGTGAATGAAGATTCAAGGGTAAAAAAATCCCTGTAGTGCCTATGGAACAACTTTGATGCTTACATTGTATGGATCATGTTAGCACTAAGAGTTACCCTCAGATTGCATGAGGATAAGCCCAATGCCCATCAAAATGTTTGGTGTATGTTGGTTTTATGAATGGAGGTCAAATGGACAAAACTCAGTACAAGAATGATTTTAATACAGGAACTGGACAGGAAATGCACAAGGAAGTGAGAGCCTCATTAACTTTAGTCAGTGATTTGAGTTTAAGTGTGAGCAGAAGAACGACTTAGTGATAAAGGTGGGCAAGTCTTCCATGGGCATCCATCTTTCAAGCAGCTTGGTGAAGAAAAACTCAAGCTCAAGAAGACTCTTGAACTTAAGCTTCAGACACTAAAATATGTCACATAAACATAGTGATCAAACCTACATCACAATGAAACTACAACAAATCGAATGGATCCTCCATGCCCGAGCCTTTCAATGTAAGGGTGAATAAGGTAACAAGGAAGCTGATTAAAACCGGTCACAACAATACTGTAATCAAACCTACATTACAATAGAACTACAACCCTCGACCGTATCCTCCATGCTTGAGTGTCTTAGCACAGTTTTACAAAGAGATGAGAGAAGTTGACTTCTCTTAATGCAAAAGTATCAAATTTGATACATAACCAAAGAACAGTTCCGGTATCAAAATATTACCAAATAGGGAGCTCTGCTCAACCATTTGACGACCATAACAAAATATCAAACTGATCTATTTATACTTAGACCAGTCCATAACCACAAGGAGTACGATCTGGAAATTCCATTCAAAGCTTTGCGTCTGAGTAGTTTTATGTCAGAGTAGGTGTGTTTCCCTTTGTCAGACTGGGCGTGCTTCCCTCTGTCAGACGTAAACCAGGTTCAGCAAGGACCTATAGGAAACCAACCTTTGTTGTAACCTACTAATAGTCTAGCCTCCTTGGCCATAACTATCGAGCCCTCCATTTATGGGCTGAGCTGAGGTTTCAGTTACCAACCCCTGCCTCATTGATTGAATTTTTATTGGGATAGGAGTGCGATGAGACGAATGATCTGCAGAAGGTCACCTATCAGAATTGGATCGGACGTTGAGGTCGTGGAAGTCAACCATCGCTCATTGGCTGACTGCTCCTTGGAATTGGAGTGTGGTGGGACAACTATTGGGCGACCACTTGCCGACCTAGGATAGGGAACTATATGCACACGTGCATATCGAGGCTGCGAAAAGTGGTTTGGACTTTCACCACTTTCGGACCCGATATGCAACTCCTTCCAACACGTCGCCTCCCCACTAAACCATGGTTTCAACATCGGCCCACCCTTCGGATTGTAACATCCATGCATGTTGCGGCCCTGATATGACTAGCAACCGTTGATCTGGAGGGGGGTTGAGATTTGGGAGCGTTGTCTACCTTTAGATCCCCCACTAAGATTTATCCATCTACTAACTTTGGATTCCTTCCATTTTGTGCATTGATGGTCGTCACCTGTGAACTTGAACAACTATATGTGATAACATTGTCTCCACAGGGGATGGCACGCTCCCTGTGAGCTGCCAAGAACATGCAGTTACAGTGCCTTATCTTTTGGGTTATGGAGTCTCCTACTTAAACAAGAAATGAAAGGAAATGGTAATTACAATGGAGGAAAGCCAATCATGGCTTAGACAAAATATTTTCTTAGAAAATGCCCATTGACAGGGTTGCCCAAAATTTCAGAGTCCTCCAAGATCTACAACTTATAGGTGTTATTCAAAAATACTTCAGAGATCTTGAATCGACCAATCCATAAGGCTTCGAATTTTCCATGTTTTCCTTTGTCCTGGTTGGGGGCATCCCACTTGAGCACCAGATCTCCCAGCTGGAAATGCTCCTTGCTTGCCCTTTTTTCAAAGGCTCGTTTTATTTTTTGTTGGTGATCATGAGATTTATCAAGCAGCTGCTCCCTGGTCTGTTGTACTTCCACCAACTGATGTATCCTGCTAACCATATCATCGGGTTCTCCTTGGTGGTCCTGGAGGAATTTTTCCACGGGCTAGGAAAGTTGGGCAAGAAAAATGGCCTCCACCACATACACCAGCTGAAAAGGGGAAGCACCCAATGACCTCTTTGTTGTGACCCTGTCTTCCCATAATACAAATTTCAGCTTTGAGTCTTGACCTTTCTTGTTATCTTCTAACAATTTCCTATTGATCTTTATGAGGCTTTTGTTAGAGGATTCTGCTAAACCGTTTCCTTGGGGATAGTAGGGAGTAGAATGAATTAATGCAATAACATACTTCTCACATAAATTGACTAACGGTTCAACTCTAAAAGAGGTAGCATTGTCTGTAATAATCTTGCTTGGATAACCAAATCTTTGTTAGGCAACTGG
>SNQJ01S0033232.1:33722-55228 GCA_010110895.2 Picea sitchensis
ATGATCACAATAATTCAGGGAAGTAAGAAATAGAGTATTCAACATCAGTCACACACATGAATTATACAGAGACAGATATTCCTAAGGAAACCCATAAAGGAAGAAAATCTCTTCTTTTTAATATGATAAGTAGTCTTTATATTATGTACATTATCATTCTTATGAGAACCCACTCTTTGTGAGGCTACCACCTTTGTTTTACAAGCTGCACCTTGTTGAGAGCACCAACTCTCTAGTTTCTCTAGCACCAACTAGAAGGAAGCAACAACTCCTTGAGTGTTCCAACACCAACTGGATGGAATCACAAACTTCCAGTCACACAGACACCAACTTGTGTAACAGAGAATAATCGTTCTCCCTTGCATGACCCTGCCACCCTAGTTTCTTTGGCTGCCACCAGACAAAAGATACAACTCCCTGTGTTCAAACACCCACTTGAAACTTTGAGGAAAACAGTCCTCCCTAGCACTTCCTTACCACCCTTAGATATAAATATTTGTTACTGAAATTCATTACAGTGATATAGTATTAATCAATGGCTTACCAGTCTCATCACTATTCTGCTACATTGCTCTACTCTGCTTGCATCAATGTCTTCCTTCTAGCATTTTCTTTCACTTTATGTTCTTCTGCTCTGTCTCTTATTGCCTACCTCATATTTTTCTTCCTCTCTTAGATCATGCTTCACTGTTCTATCTCTTTTTGTTCATGTTGTATTCTCCATTACATACATTTCAACTTGTTTTCACAGAAACATCAACCTCTCTCTGTCACGACATTACCCTTTTATTCATGCTCTCATCCACCATTACACTCCCATCTCCAATGCTCAAGTTGGCCATCTCAGAACACTCATTTCAAGAATCTCAAAACACTCATTTCGGGAAACTCGGAATGCTCAAGAATGAATGATTCAGTCGTTCAAGAATGATGATTCAATTAGTGTAACTGAATCCTAACTGATCAAGAAATCAGAAGATGAAACAATAACCCTTCAATCAGATTCGGTTTGATTAGTGTCGTCAGATTATATCTTATTTAAATCTCTTATCTCACATGACCAATGATGGTGACCATATGCTAGGATTAACAAGCGCTTTAGCACTTATCAATTCAACGGTCACGATTCAATCTCTTGAAATGGACAACTGTTATAACTTCAACATTTCTCCCTTCAGAACTTTTGGGTTTAAAACCTTTAAGAACTTTCGAATCATATTTCTTGAAGAGATCGGATAGTTTACGTTTATTTCGCGAAAACAGATCAATCGTCAGATTTGATTCTTACAAGGCTTAATCTGATGGCTAGGACTTAATCAACCATTGAGATGGATGGCCACCTTTTACTTCGGGTCTTCGGCTATTATACTTATCCTCTCCTTCCACTATATCTTGATCAATGGTTGAGAGTGCACCCAACATCAAATTGATGGTTGAGATCTCCTTCAGGTCTCCAGACTTCGGATATTTCAACTTACGCTATCCTTCCACTGGAGTAGATCGACGAATGAGAATACACCCGAAGTGATCTTTTAAATTGGATGACTCGTGTCCTTGCTAATGTGGTCTGCCACATATGTGCTTTGCTGACATGGTCTACCATATATGTCCTTTATTGATGTGGTCCGCCACATGTCCTTTTCCGACATGGTCTGCCACATGTCCTTGCGAACAAGGCTTGCTGACATAATTTGCTGATGTAGATCTCCCTGATCTAAAGGTCATCGTATTTTCTCTAGATCTGATGGTCCTTATTCATTTCGAATTTCTGGCTCTTCGGGCTTTGATTTTTTCAAATCTCAAATTTTCTAGAGTGTAACCTCCTTGGCTCTTTATATCCGAAGTGAATGATGTTCGTCGATCATGTTCTTAGATCGATGGCTCGATCTATCTACGGTGCAACTTTTATAGATTATCATGTCCTTCCACTTGAATTGATTCGGCGACTGATGAGTATTTGCATAAGTGAGATCTCAGATATTTTACCTTTCTTATCCTATCTTGTTGGCCCTTGACCAAGCTTTGGAGAACCTTGGTCACATTTGACCATTTTTGGGACTTCTACAGGTTGGTCGAAGGAGGAGCGCAAGGTGAAGCGGAGATTGCGGGATCTCGGCCTCTTCTTAGGGAATTTTTGGGTTTAGGGTTTATGTAACGAGTATGGGATGTCAGCCCATGGGTTTACCCATGTTTAGGCCCTTTGTAATGTATAAATAGAAAACTAGGCAATGTAAGTAGGAGAGACCTAGATGTGTAATGTGGCCGGTGAGCTAAGTGCCAACAGTTGTGAATGCTTCATGCATATTGTGTGTTAAGAAATTGCAGAGCTGAGTGAAAGTGATTGTAAGAAGCATGTGTGCCTATTGGCATAGGGGCAGACCCAAGGTTTAACGCTTCAACAGTGCACCAAAAAAAACTTAACTACTGGCCCTTTCGGCAACACCTGCGAAGTAGATGCAGTCTCACCCGAGGTAGAGGTAGGGGTGGTTGCGGGGCTCCAGTGTCTGCAACCTTAGCTGGGACACAGATCTCTTATTGTAACACCTTAATAGAGAACTTAGCAGTTATAGATCATTAGTATTCAGCCTTAATTCACAGCCCAGATAAATCCTAATAAGAGATCAACATAGTATTCACCCAGATCTAGTATATTCAAGTACTAAGCACATTCACATAGATTAGATCTAGCATTCATCCATATTAATCAAAAAGCATCAACAGATATATATATCATTCATGTATGCCAACGCACTAAGAAATTAAACACATAAACACATCAATACATCACACAAAGCATAACAACACAGGATATATGTGGTTCAACCCCAGCCTGGGGCTACGTCCACCAACTCTTGTTCTCTTTTATTATCTTATGTCAATGTTCTACATGCACAGAGCCACAAGATCCTACTTCGCATAGGACAAGAGATATGTGCACACTGTGCTAGATCCTCCTTCCCCAAGCTATGTCACAACACAAATCCTTTACACAATCACTTGCACTTAGCCTTGCAAGCTTCTCACAGTATGAACAAAGCATGTAGAACTACCACTTGTACTTAACATATCATCACACAGATGTCTATATCATCCTTCACACCGCCATCTCTTACATCACCTAGACATATATTTATACATTACAAAGTGGGCCTAAACATGGGTAAACCCATGGGCCGACATCCCCATACCCTTTACATAATCCCCAAACCCAAAAATCCCTAAACAAGGGGCCGAGATCCTGCAATCTCTGCTTCGACTTGTGCTCCGCCTTCAACATCCTGTTGAAGTCCCAAAATAGGTCAAAAATGACCAAGGATCCTCAAAACTTGGTCAAGGACCAATAGGCCCCCAACACACACCTTTGACTCATCCCGAGTCACTCTGGTCTAGGTAGCTCTACTTCAAAATCCTTGGGCTTGGCTCGAGCTGTTTCGACCTGTTACTGCGCTAAGGCCTCCTGCTTGATGAAATCTTGGATAACTGCTTCATTGACAATTCCCTCTAAGAATTGTTTGACTATAGTGACTACTTGCTTCAACTCTGCTCCTCGACCTTCAATTTCCTCAAACAGTTGGCACGCTTCATCCTGGACTAGTTGAAGTCTCTGAGTCACTTCCATGACTTTGCTCTATATGGTGTCAACCTGTTGTATAAAAATGCGATGTTCCTGGGATCGCTTCATGCTTTCAACTGCTGATAGGAGCTTCAATTGCGCCTGTACTTCCATTGCTTTCTTCTTTGCCTCCTAGAGTTGTGACTCCAATGCCTTTAGTTCAGGGTCTTCAATAAGTCACTCATAGGTGTGTGAACTTCTACTGCTAAGTTGTTTACATTCCAGAGCGAGTGCTCTGATCCTCTCAATTGCGCTTCGGGTAGTGACTTCTCTTTGCTCTCACACGTCCTGTTGGGTTCTTGGCATTGTTTGTAACTCTAGCTCTGTGATTCTATGTTGAAGTTATTGGATAGATTTCGCAAGCTATGCGACTTGATGCTCCACTGGTTCATCTGCCTTTTTCTCTAAGCCTGTCACAGAGTGAAGTTCTCTGTTGACTACTTCTTTGACACCGAGCTTCTCTGTGAGCAACTTCTCTTTATCTTGCTGGATCTGTGCTCTCTCCTCTTCAAACTTAGTGTGGAGGTCATCCTTCTCCTGCTTCGCAAATCGTCATTGCTCTACCATTTCCTTTTTTTCTTGCTTTAGGGCCACCATGGCATGTTCTTGATGAAGGAAAGCTTCAGTCGTATCAGCTATTCTGCAGAGTTGGGTAGGTTCATCCCTGAAATATGGTTCTTCGAATGGTGGGGGCGCAGTGGATACTGCGCATCTGGATTGAAGGGCTTGTTGTACCCCTCTTAGTTCTATCTCAAATTTTTCATACATGGTTTCTTACTTGGCTTCTGTGTTCTGCATAATATTCTGCGAAGTGTTTGATACGACTGTGATGATGAAGTCAAAGTCATCGAGCATGACCACAGTCTGCAACTTGGTCTTACTAGCTCTCGATTTCTTCCATTAGGTAGATTTCATGGGGGAAACATTTCTTTTCTAGAGGGATTAGCCTCATCAACAAGATCCCTAGGCGGTGTTACTTCACCTTGTTTTTGCTGATCTTCTTTGCCAGTGGTCTCTTCTTTATCTACTTCATCATTATCTCCTCATCCAAGTGATTCTAACGTAGTTTCGTCTGATGCACTCCTCAGGTTTTGTACTTCTTCTATCATTTTCCTTTTTTTGGTTCCATGGGTGTCATTCTCTTTGTGAATGGCCTCTGAGCTGCCAATTAGTTCGAGATGAGAGAATTCTATGAGGTTAGCTGGAATAAGGAGCTCTACATACTAGTCCTTAGTTATCTCTTCGAGGTCCTCCTCTGTGAGCTTATAGTATGACTGAAGCTCTTCTTTATTTTTTTCTGCACATGCAGTGATATAAATAAAGTGTTGATCTGCACAAAAATTGATGAGGGGTCTAAATCGGTGAAATTTGTTCGACATCATACAAGGCACAACCCCAATATCCCTTTTTAACTGGACATAGTATGTATGGAATTTCGCATTTGACTGCCATTGTTTTCCCATATTGCTCTTGTATCAGATCATGGCGAACTTTGCAGTGAGTGGATCGAATGGCTCAATGTCTAGGAAGGTCACACCTTTTGGCATCTCCCAGGTAGTAAAGGCTATGAGGATCAACAGCCAGCTAAAATGGAACTCATAGCCCTAATATTGAGCTTCGTGACAATCCAATTCAAGATGGTTGACTAAGTACTCCACCCAGTTTATCTGGAGTCCTTCTACACATTTTCCAGCGAGGTCAACAACAAACCCTGTGACCTACATAGGTCTGTTCTTTCTCACGAGCTTTCCTGTGATTAGCTGACAAGCCAGGTGCACTACACCATTCTGTATGGAAGCTACCTTGTAGCCTCGTGTCCCCTTTTCTACATCACCATAGGTATCCTTAATCCTCTGTGCCAGGGCACGATCTACAGACTTCCCTGGGTAGAAGTCTTGTGGGTCTGGTCCCTGCATGCTCAATCTAGTGATCCTATGGATCAACGTTGGATCGACTGTGATGCATCTATCTAGCCATAGATATCCACCATGGTATCATGATAGCAGGATCTTAAGACACGCGTTAACCTCCTAATGCCTTCCAAAATGTGGAATCTTCAACACATTCAAGATGGTGGACTGTGCGAGGTTCATAATCCATGGTTGGTGGATTATCCTCAAGTTCTTCCCCTTCATCCTAGTCAAGTACCTATGAGGGGTGAGCATACTATGGTTCTTGCGGTCCCCTAGGTTGAAGTTGCTGAATTTTAATGTCGTGATCTTATCCTGCTATGTTCTAACTGTATGTATCCCCTTTGGGAGATACGAAGTAACTAGGGTGTATCTAAGTCTCTGGGGACACTGTCACGACTCACCGCGCCAACCAAAGTCAGGATGTAGTCGGGAAGGATAGTCAGGATTAAATTTTCATTCACCAAGTCATCTCGATGCTTGGTTATTTTCTCGGCTGCAGCTCGGGATGGTCTATATCCACAAGCAGTCAATGGAGAAGCTTGCACTCCTCTCGTCAATGAAGCTTGAATCCTTGCAGACATTACTTTTTCGACCATAATATTGATTAAGACTTATTCTACACACTTTTCAGCTGCATTGAGATTGTCTGACATACACGCTCTCGATGGAATAATTCAGGTCGATGAATGAATGCTCAATGCAATAGAACAGTTGGTGAAATATTAGTAAACACAGCGTGGTAGCAATGAGTTCTCTTGTTGGTGCAGATACAATTCAAAAAATTGTTTTTGGTGCAATAGTCGACGGACTAAGTAGACAACGAGATAACGGATCTTTCCAATGGGAGAGAATCCTTCATCAATGCAGTTTTGTGCATTGTGGCGTGGTCCCAACGATCTGATGATGAGCGTTCTAGTCATAATTGTTGTTCTAACCATTCAGGGCTTCGGTCTAATGGTTATAATGCTTTCAATGATCATATCACTTCCTCATGGTGAAGTGCCATGTTGTGTTGTTCTAATATCCCGACAAAGTTCCAGTTTTGCAAGTCTTCCTTCTGCGAAGTCCCCTCTGGAACCTTCTACAACTTTTCGATCCTTGCTTTCTTCTTACTGAGTTTTCTATCCTTCTTCCCTGTGATCTTTGTCTCGATATTTCTCTTTCCATTCTGATTCTTATCTCCTTTTGGCATAGTAACTTCACGTTGTTGAGATTATTTCATAGGATTAAAGGGAAATACTTCTTCTCTATTTGAGGTAGGTGCTCCACTCTTCTGTGAGTCTTCTTGTGTTCTTTCAACTTCGACATCCAAGTTTCTAGTTCTAAACAACTTTGATCTGTTCTCATGTTCTTCAATCAAGTGCACTATCCTCTGAGTCATGAAATATTTTATTTGTTGCTTCTTATGTTGTAAGACTTTCTCTTCTTTTCTTCTGGCCTGATCCTTATCAATCTAGTTTTTTCCTAGTAACATATAAAATGGGGCATTGTTCTCAATAAATTTAACAACCTCAAAATATTCCTCTGTCGAAATTCCATGAGCACTCATAGATATTTGGGTGGGTCTTCCACATAGGGTTATCAGCTTTCCTCGAAATAATCATATTCCTCCCAATGAAGGAATCATAGCAAGCTTTCCTAAAATTTCCCAGGTTCTTTTTGTCATGATATTCACCTATTTTTCCTCATCCAGAACACAGTCAATGTCGAGTTATCTTATTCTTGTTTCTATGCATTCTTTTTCTTTGAAGATCTCTGATAAGTTGACATTTTTGTGACCATTCAGGGTTTATTTCATTCGTAGTAATACATTATATGATTCTTTCCAGGGTTCTTCCATAGTATTAGTTTCTTGATCTTCCTCAGGGTTTTCTGATCTCATATTCATGCTTTCAACCTTAGCAATCATTCTAGGGAAATAAAAAACTTCATGGTCCATAGCTTTACAACAAAGACAACTAGGTCTTCTATCAGGGCATTCCTTAGAAATATGTCTTGGTATTCTGCAACTGTAATAAAGAATTAATCCTCGCTTTCTCTTAAACGATCCCCAACCTTTCCTATACTGCGCACTAGGATCACGGTGACTAACCTGCGAAAAATTCTTTCTAGGATCCTGCATCCATTTGTTAGTCCAAACATTCTTTCTATGCATAGGAGTAACATACCTTTCATTATTTCTATCAGATCTACTCATATCAAATATTCTTTCTTCTAACTGTGCCCTAGTTTTCAAGCTAGGACAAAATTTATCAAATATACCTAGATTCATACTTTGAAACAAAAATTTCCACTTATCTTTCTTTTCTCAGAGCATAATTCTTTCAAATCTTAAAACTTTTCAATGTTCTTACCTCTATTACAGCACAAGGTGTTCAGATCTTACCTCTTTTCTTCAGATCTAACTTCTCTTCTTAGCATAGAGCTTCACAAGTCAAGTAGAATAATTCACACTAGGGAAATAGATCTACGCACAAAGCCTTCTCTTTTCTTCAGTTCCCAACAATCATAGTTTCATGTCCCAAAAATGGAAGCATTTTTTGGCACAGGGGCAAACCCAGGGTTCAGCACTTCAACAATGCACCAACAAAACCCTAACTATCGGCCCTTTCGGCAACACCTACGAAGAAGATGCAATCTCACCCGAGGTAGAGGTAGGGGTGGTTGCAGGACTCCAATGTCTGTAACCTTAGCTAGGACATAGATATGTGATTGTAACACCTTAACATAGAACTTATCAGTTACAGATCATTAGTATTCAACCTTAATTCACAACGCAGATGAATCCTAACAAGAGATCCATGCAGTATTCACCCAAATCTAGTATATTCAAGTAATAAGCACATTCACATAGATTAGGTATAACATTCATCCATATTATTAAGCACAAAGCATCAACAGATCTATATATCATTCATCTATGCCAAATCACTAAGCAAGTAAACTCATAAACACATTAATACATTGCACAAAGCATAGCAACACAAGATATACATGGTTCACCCCTAGCCTGGGGCTATGTCCACCAACTCTTCTTCCCTTTTATTATCTTTTGTCAATATTCTACGTGCATAGATCCACAATATCCTACTTCACATAGGACATGATATATGTGCACACTCTGCTAGATCCTCCTTCCCCGAGCTAGGTCATAGCACAAAGCCTTTACACAGTCTCTTATAGTCACTTGCACTTAGCCTTGCAAGCCTCTCACAGTATTCACAAAGCATGTACAACTACCACTTGCACTTAGCATATCATCACACATATGTCTCTATCATCCTTCACGTCGTTGTCTCTTACATCGCTTAGACATCTATTTATACATTACAAAGTGGGCCTAAACATGGGTAAACCCATGGGCCGACATCCCCATACCTGTTACATAAGCCCAAAACCAAAAAATCCCTAAACAAGGGGCTGAGATCCTATGATCTCCACTTCAACTTGCACTCCATCTTCGACAGCCTGTAGAAGTCCCAAAATAGGTCAAACATGACCAAGGATCCTCAAAACTTGGTCAAGGGCCAACAATGTAGATTGTAAGAAGGATTTTTGCTTGAACCTATCTTGGGGAAGGAGGATCTGGTGAGGTGCACGCAGATCTCCTGTCCTATGTGAAGTGGGTTCTTCTAGCTCTCTGCTTGTAGAAGATTGAAATAAGACAATAAATAAGAGAAGAGTTGGTGGACGTAGCCCCACACTGGGGTGAGCCACGTATATCATGTGTTGTGGTTACTTTGTGCATTATAGTTGTTATGTTATTGATCTGATGTATGCTTAGTGCAGTGATATATGTTATATGAATCTGATATAATAGCTTAGTGCTTGGTAATGTGAATGAATGTTATATTTGATCTATTTGTATATGCTAAGTGCTTAGATGTATTATATCTTGTTGAATACTGCATTTCTCTGTAACTAGGGTTTCGACCTACGATGTGAATAAGGGTTAAATACTGATGAATGTTAACTGGTAAGTGCTTTGTTAAGTATTGCAATCATAGATCTATGTACCATCTAGTTTGTAGACACTTGATTCCTGCAAGCACCCCTGCCTCTACCTCAGGTGAGAATTCATTTGCTTCACAGGTGTTGCCGAAAGGGCCAGTTGTTAGGGTTTTGTTGGTGTGTTGTTGAAGCGTTGAACCCTAGGTCTGCCCCTGTGTCAACAAATGGTTCCGTTGTCGGGAATGAAACTATGATTGCTGGGAACTGAAGAAAATAAATCTTTCTGCATAGATCTGCTGCTTTAGTGCGCAGTATTCTACTTTACTACGAAGCTTTGTGATAAGAAAGGAATCAGATTTGAAGAAAGAGGTAAGATCTTAAAGCTTTATGCTCTGAGAAAGGTAAGATAAGTGAATTTTTTTTTCCGAAAGAATGGATCTAGGTATGTATAATAGATTTTGTCTAAAAACTAGGGCACAACTAGAAGAAAGAAGATTGGATATGAATAGATCTAATAAGAATAGTGAAAGATATGTTATTCCTATGCATAGAAATAATGTTTGGACTAACAAATGGATGCAGGATCCTAGAAATAATTTTTTGCAGGTTAGTTACTGTGATCCCAATGCGCAGTATAGGAAAGGTTGGGGGTCATTTAAAATAAAGAGAGGATTAACTCTTTGCTATAGTTGCAGAAGACCAGGACATCTTGCTAAGGAATGCCCTGGTAGAGGTCCTAGTTGTCGTTTTTGTAAAGCTATGGACCATGAAGTTTTGAATTTCCCTAGAATAATTGCTAAAGTTGAAAGGATGAATATGAGATAATAAAACCATGAGACAGGCCAAGAAACTAAGTATATGATAGAACCCCAGAAAGAATCAGATACTGTATTATTACAGATGAAAGAAACCCTGAATGATCACAGAGATATCAACTTATTAGAGATATTAAACGTGAAGGAATGTATAGAAACAAGAATAGAAGACTTCGACATAGATTGTGTTCTGGATGATGAAACACAGGTGAATATCACGATAGAAAGAACTTGGGAAATTTGGGAAAACCTGCTATGGTTCCTTCATTAGGAGGAATAGGATTATTTAGGAGAAAGCTAATAACCCTATGTGGAATACTTACCCAGACATCTATGAGTGCTCATAGAAATTTGACAGAAGAATAATTTGAGATCGTTAAGTTTGTTGAGAACATTGCCCCATTTTATATTTTCCTAGGAAAAACCTGGATTGAGAAAGATCAGATACAAAGGAAACAAGAAGAGGAGGATCTACAACAGAAAAAGCAAGAACTAAGAGATTTCATGTCTAGGAGAATAGCGCACTTACTGAAAGAACAAGAGGACCAGTTGAAGCTACTAAGGACCAAATATCTGGACATCAAAATTGAAAGAACATAGGAAGACTTGAAACACCTGTTTGTACAAGAGAGTAGAGCACCTACCCGAGAAAAGGAAGAAGTATTACCTTTGAACCCTATGAAATACCATCCACATTGCGAATTTACTATGCCAGGAGGAGATAAGAACAATAATGGAAAGAGGAAACAAGAGACTCAGGTTTCAGGAAAGAAAGCCAGAAAGCTCAGCATGAAGAAAACAAAGTTAGAAAAGTTACAGGAAGTTCTAAGGAGGACCTCACAGAAGGAAGTTTTGCAGAAATGGAACTTCATCGGGATATCAAAACAGTAAATATTGGCACTTCACCGCGATGAAGCAATATGACTGTTGGAGGCGTCCCAACCGTTAGCCCGATGCTCCAGAACAACTCAAACCACAGTTATGGCCAGAAAGATCGCCATTAGACCATTGGGACCGCTCCATAATGGATAGAATTGCATTGATTAAGGTGTTCCTGCCCATTGGAGGATTTTGTTATGATGTTTTCTGTTTATCCCATATAGCATTTCACTGAGAACACTTTTTCCAATTGTGATTATCCGAACCCACAAGGAACTAGTTGCTTTCGTGCTGTACCTATTTGATACCTCGACGCCTATTTTGTTACATTAAGTATTTGATCACTGACTTGAAATACCTTATTTTGATTGTGCATGTCGGGTGACTTCAGAGAAGTATATAAATCCATCAAAGAGATCCTCATAGACCTCATGGCTGAGAAGGTCATATCTATAGGAGTCGAAGCCTCGTCGATGAGAGAAGTGAAAGCATTCTCGTCGACTGCTCATGGATCTAGACCATCCCGAGCTACGACAGAGAAATGAACCAAACATCATGATGACTTAGAGAATGAGAAGCTCATCCCTTCTATCCTACCCAATTATATCCCGCCTCTAGATAGTGTGGTGAGATGTGACAGTGTCTTGAGGGACTTCGACTACACCTTGATCATTGCGTACTTCCCGAAGGGGATATGTGCAATTGGAATGCAGTTAGGACAAATCATGACGTTGAATATCAGTGAATTCAACTTGGGAGATCGCAAGAACCATGGAATGCTCGCCCCACACAAGTACTTAACTAGAACCAAGGGGAAGAAGTTGAAGATCATCCTTGAGTCGTGGACTATGGACATCACAAGGTCCACTATCCTGAACGTGATGAATATACCACACTTTGGAAGGCATCAGTAGTTTAACGCGTGCGTTAAAATCCTGTTGTCTTACTTCCATGGCGGTTATCTGTGGCTAGACAGATGCATCATTATTGATCTAGCAATGATCCATCAGATCACTGGACTAAGCATGAAAGGACTAGACCCACAAGAATTTAATCCAGGGAAGGCTGCAGATCACGCCTTGACGCAAAAAAATAAAGATACCTATGGCGATGTGGAAAAGGAGAATCGAGGCTACAAGGTAGCTTCAATTTAGAATGGTGCACTGTGCCTAGCCTGCCAGTTGATCGCTGGTAATCTAGTAAGTAAGAATAGACCCACGTAGGTCACAAGTTTCATTGTTAACCTCGCGGGAAAATGCGTGGAAGGGATACAAATGAATTGGGTGATCTACCTTGTCAACCAGTTAGAGAAAGACTGTCGCGAAGCTCAGGATCATGGCTACGATTTCCACTTTAGTTGGCTATTGATCCTCATCGCTTTCATTTCTTGGGAAATGCCAGAAGGTGCGACCTTCCATGAGATTGATCCATCAGAACCCTTAGCTACAAAGTTCACCACGCTTTGGTATTCGAGCTACATAGCAAAACAATGGCAGTCAAATGCGATGTCCCACACCTATTACCTACAGTTGAAGAGGGATATTGAGTCTTTCCCTCGGATGATGTCGAACACCCTACACAGGTTCAGACCATTTGTGAAGTTCTGCATAGATAGACATTTTATTTATATCACTGCGCACGGAGACGAACACAAAGAAGAGATGCAAAGTTACTATAAACTCACAGAGGAGGACATGGAAGAAATCACTAAAGAATGGCCTATAGAGTTCCTTATACTAGTCGACCAAGAAGAATTGTCCGACCCCAACCTCATCGGAAGTACGGTGGTTACTCGTGAAGAGTATGATGCACACAACAGTAGCAGAAGGAAGAAAAAGGAAGAGGTACAAGACCTAAAAAACGCATCAGAAGAGACTGCTTCAGACTCACCTGGAGGGGGAGGTGATGATGAAGTAGACAAAGAAGAAGACAAAGGAGAAGAAGACAAGCATAAACAAGGTGAAGTAACACTGCCTAGGGACCCTATTGACAAAGCTGAGACCTCCAAGAAAAGAAAGGTTTCCACCATGAAACCTACATCGCAGAAGAAGTCCAAAGCTACTAAACCGTAGATGCAGACTGTGCTAACGATGGATGAAATAGATTTCATCCTCGCTGATGTTTGAGATACCTCAGAAGACATATTACAGTGCAATGAAGCCAAACAAGATACCATGTATGAAAGAATTGAAGGAAAGCTGAAAGGGGTACAACAAGCCCTCCACTCCAGCCGCGTTGTGGCTAATACACCCCCATCATCAGAAGGAATAGAGTTGGGAGATGAACCTGCCTAGCTACGCCGAATAACAGATGCAACCGAAGCTCGCCTTCATCATGTTCAGGAAGAAAAATAATAGGTCACAGAGGCCTTAATGTAAGCAAAAGAGGAAGCTAGAGAACAACGTCGGGTTGCACAACAAGAAAATGATGAAATCCAAGCCAAGTTTGCATAGGATAGAGCACAGATCTAGAAGGAGAAGGAACAACTTCTCACCGAGAAGATTGGAGTTAAAGAAGCAGTCACTAGAGCACTCCACTCTATAACAAGCTTAGAACATATGAAAGAAGACCCAGTGGAAAGCCAAGTAGGGAATCTTGTCGAAGCCATTCAAGAGCTGCAACAGAGGATAGAAGAACTAGAGTTACAAGTACTGCCAAGAACTTCGCAGGAAGTGAGAGACCAGAGAGAAGAAACTTCCTGGAGCGCAATCCAGAGAATCAAGACATTGGCCTTATAATGTAAACAACTCAGCATTTGAAGTGCGTAGACTTATGAGCACCTTGGAGAGGACCCTAAACTAAGGACACTGGAGTCACAACTTCAGGAGGCCTAACAACAAGCAACAATGGTGCAAGTGCAGTTTAATACACTACCAGTGGTTGAGAGGATGAAACGATCCCAGGAACAATGCACAGTTCAACAAAAAGTCCACGCCATATAGAGTAAGGTCATGGAAGTGACCCAACAACTCTAGCCAGTGTAGGATGTAGCTTGCATACTATTTGAGGAGATTGAAGGACAAGGTGCAAAATTGGAACAAGTGGTCACCACAGTGGAACAGCGCTTGGAAGGACCTGTGATGGAGAAGGCCATTCAAGAGTTCGTCGATCAAGAGACTTTGGCGAAGAAACAAGTCGAAGCAGCTCGAGCCAAGCTCGAGGAATTTGAGGCAGACTTACCCAGATCAGAGTGACTCAGGACGAGTCACAGTGAGTGTTTGGGGCCTGTTGGCCCATGACCAATATTTGGAGAACCTTGGTCATGTTTGACCATTTTTGGGACTTCTACAGGCTGGTCGAAGGTGGAGCGCAAGGTGAAGTAGATATTGCGGGATCTTGGCCCCTTATTAGGGAATTTTTGGGTTTAGGGTTTATGTAATGGGTATGTGATGTCAGCCCATGGGTTTACCCATGTTTAGACCCTTTTGTAATGTATAAATAGAAAACTAGGCAATGTAAGTAGGAGAGACCTAGATGTGAAATGTGGCCAGTGAGATAAGTGTGAACAGTTGTGAATGCTTCGTGCATATTGTGTGTTAAGAACTTATAGAGCTAAGTGCAAGTGATTGTAAGAAGCCTGTGTGCAGATTGTAAGAAGGCTTTGTGCTTGAACCTAGCTCAGGGAAGGAAGATCTAGCAAGGTGCGCACATATCTCCTGTCCTATGTGGAATGGGTTCTTGTGGCTCTATACTTGTAGAAGATTGAAATAAGACAATAGAGAAGATAATATTTGGTGGATGTGGACCCACACTGGGGTGAACCACGTACATCCTGTGTTGTGGTTTCTTTGTGCATTATAGTTGTTATGTTATTGATGTGATGTATTATTAGTGCAATGATATATGTTAGATTCATCTGATATAATAGCTTAGTTCTTAGTAATGTGAATGAATTCTAGATCTGATCTATTTCTCTATGCTAAGTGCTTAGATGTACAAGATCTTGTTGAATATTGTGCTGCTCTGTAACTAGGGTTTCGACCTGCGATGTGAATAAGGATTAAACACTGATGAATGTTAACTACTAAGTGCTCTATTAAGTATTGTAATCACAGATCTGTGTCCCAGCTAGGTTGTGGACACTTGAGTCCTACAACCACCCCTACCTCTACCTCGGGTGAGACTTCATCTGCTTCGCAAGTTTTGTCGAAAGGGCCGATAGTTAGGGTTTTGTTGGTGCATTATTGAAGCGTTGAACCCTGGGTCTGCCCCTGTGTCAACATATCCTTCCACTCAAAATGATACTATGGCTGATGGGAATTTGGGTTTGATCTGACAACTGACAGGTATTTGGATAATCAAACTCTCAGCCCTTTTATCTTATCCTATTCTTCCACTAAAATGTGATACAACGGTCGTGAAGACACTCAAAGAAAATCAATGATCAAGGATGATTGCAGAACCATAACTTACGAGTGATTTAACTCGTCACCAAAACTCCGCAATTTGAAGTTGTGTGACATTGGTGAGTCAACCACAATCGTCGATCTTCAAGGCTATAAGATCTGACATTCTTGAGTAATTGTGGGATTGGAAATAGCACAATATTTAATTCTCCTTTCGTTCTCTGCAATCTATCCCTCCCATTGATCTGACAATTTCACATCCAATGGTCACAACTCAATTTGACTTAATATGATTGCTTGTTGGATCAACCACAGTCATCGATATCCGAGTCTACAATATCTCACGATCTAGACCAATTGCGGTATTGGAACTAGCGAGTCATTTAATTCTCCTTCCGATCTCCGCAATCTATCCATGTCATTGATCTGGAGATTGCACATCTGACAGTCATGACTTGATATGACTTAAAATGATCGTTTGTTGGATCAACCACAGCCGTTGATATTTGAGTCTATGAGATCTGACGATCTAGGCCGATTACCGGATTAGAACTAGCTATTCGTTTAATTCTCCTTTCTCTCCCTGCAATTTATCCTTGTCGTTGATATGGCTTGCAAATCTGACAGTCACGATCCTCCAAGGATCCTTAATCCCACGGTCACTCATATGACCGACGTCCATAAAATGAGATGATCAACATGGTTGATTTCTTAATCAGATGGTTGTTGAGGCTTCTCACCCTGAGATTACGCTTTTCCTTCAATCTTTGATCTCTGCATATTTTTCGATCCTCCTCTGAGCTTATGATTTTCTTGTTTTCCATCGTCATTGTTTTTCTTGCCATCAATGACAAGCACACTCTTCCTATAAAATATGCCAACAATCTCCCCCTTTGGCATTGATGGAAACCCTAAAAGTCTGCACTATTATGCTTAGACCTCCAACTGTAGCATCCAGACCAGACCTTTTCTCCCCCTTTGACATCAATTTTAAAGAAAACATGCTCCCCCTGAGTTGTTGCAGTACTTTTCGGAGGTATCAGATATTCAACCAACACATACTCCCCCTTACAATATGGACTCTCTTAGGTGAGAGAAGGGATGACACCTAGCTTCTGACGGAGATATTCAAATGGTATTTTGGCTAGGGGTTTAGTAAATATGTCTGCAATTTGTTCTGTGGTTGGAATGTAATGAACCTGAACAATTTGAGTGGTGACCTGCTCTCTCAGAAAATGGTATTTTATGGGGATGTTCTTGGTCTTGGAGTGAAATATAGGATTCTTTGACACGCTAATTGCACTAGTATTATCACAATGAATTGGTATCAGTGCAGTATACTTTACCTCCAAGTCTTCAAGTGTCTGAATCATCCACAATACTTGGGTGCAGCAAGTGGAAGCTGCTATGTATTTAGCTTCAGTAGTCAATAAGGAAATGGAACCTTGATTCTTGCTCAACCATGCTACAAGAGAATCTCCTAAGAAGAATGAACCTCCACTCATGCTTTTCCTTTCATCCATGCAGTTAGCCCAATCAACATCTAAATAGAATGATAATTGAAAATTATGATTCCTAGGATACCATAGGCCATAGTTCATTGTTTCTTTCAAATATCTGAATATTATTTTGATAGCTAGCAAATGACTATGTTTAGGTGTATACTGATACCTTCCTACCATTCCAACAACATGCATTATGTCTGGACAAGATGTTGTGATGTACAACAGGCTGCCTATCATAGACCTATATGAACTTTGAACAACATTAGGTGAGTCATCATCCTTTCTTAACTTGCATCCAGTGATCATAGGTGTGCTCACAGGTTTAGAATCTTCCATTTGAAACCTTTTCTATATTTCTCTTAGATATTTTTCTTGAGAAAGAAGTATTCCTTCATACCTCTGAGTAATTTGCAGACCAAGAAAAAATGCCAGTTCCCCTATCATAGAAATTTCAAATTCATATTGCATGACAAAAGCAAACCATTGTACCAATGAAGCATTATTACTTCCGAAGATGATGTCATCTACATAGACCAACACAATGAGCAAATAATTACCCTTTGTTTTGATATATAGATTGTTGTCAAATGTTCCTCTCTTGAACCCTTTTTCTTGAAGATACTTGTCCAATCTGTGATACCAGGCACGAGGAGCTTGTTTCAACCCATATAAGGCTTTCTTCAGCTTGCAGACAAATTCAGGATTATCTATCGGTGAAAATCCTTCAGGTTGTTTCATATATACTTCTTCTTCTAGATCTCCATTAAGAAATGATGACTTAACATTGATATGATATACTTTAAAGTTATTATGACATGCATAGGCAAGAAACATTCTGATGGCTTCCAATCTTACCACTGGTGCAAAGGTTTCATCAAAATCGTGTCCTTCAATCTGTGCATAGCCCTTATAGACCAATATTGCTTTGTTATTGAAAACTTGTCCCTGCTCATTCAATTTATTCTTAAAGATCCATTTCGAACCTATGAAATGTTTACCTTCAGGTCTAGGAACCATCTCCCAAGTATTTTTTTTCTCAATCTGGTCAAGTTCATCATTCATGGCTTTAACCCAATGGTCATATTCACTGGCTACATTAAAGTCTTTAGGTTCAAGCAAATATAGAAGGGCAATCTGAAATTGTTCTGAGACATTATTCAACTGCTTTCTTGTCCGAACTCCTTGGTTTAGATGACCAACTATCTAATGTTCAGGATGATTCTTCCTAATAACTCTGGAGGGTGTCTTTGTCTTGATCTTCTGGTTTGAGTCCTACAGAGTATTTGTATCTAACTCAGAGTCTTCTCCTTATGATTCTTGGACTTGATCATCTTCAGCTTCAGCTGTGTCCTCTATAGCAGACTCAATATTGCTCACCTCTCTTAGTGGGACTCCTTCATCAACCTTTAAATCAATGCAATAAACTAATTTATGCAATATTTTATTAATGCATATATATCCTTTACTATTGGTAGAATATTCTAAGAATATGCCTTCATCAACCCCATCATCATACTTTCCAGGGTTTTCATTATTATTCTTTATGTAGCACTTACTACCAAAGACTTTGAAGTGTTTGATTGAAGCAGGTCTTCCATACCACAGTTCATAAGGTCTCTTGTCATTGTGTGGTCTGAGGTGGGTTTATTAAGAATATGGATCGTTGTGTGTATTGCTTCTACCCAGTAGGTTTGACCAATGTTCTTCTCATTCATCATTGACCTGGACATTTGTTGAATTGTTCTGTTTTTCCTCTCAACTACTCCATTTTGTTGTGGAGTTCCTGGGATTGTGTATTCTCTCTTGATCCCATGTTTATCACAAAATTCCTTGAAATCACTTGACATAAATTCTCCTCTGCTGTCTAATATTACTGCCTTTAGCCTGTTTCCTATTTGATTCTCAGTTGACGCCTTAAATATTTTAAATTTCTCAAATGCTTCAGCTTTTTCTTTAAGAAAATCAACCCAAGTGAGTCTGGAGTAATCATCAATGATCAGCATGAAGTAGTTTTCCTTCCCCATGCCTTCCTATCTTGATGGTCCACATAAGTCCATATGAACTAATTGGAGTGGTTTCTTTGTTGAAGTAGATCTCTTGGATTTAAACTGAGTCTTGGTTAGCTTTCCTACTTGACAGAGTTTACACGCATAATCTTGTGGCTTTGATATTCTTGGATGATCTTTTACTACCTCAATATTTTTTATCTTAATTAAGTGGTCAAAGTTTATATGTCCAAGTCTCTTATGCCATAACCATCTTTCATCATGTTTTCTTAGATGACACTCTCCTCTATCTTCTTTCAGCACATATACATTATTATCTATCCTTATGCCTTTAGCCACCACTTGTCCTGAGTTTACAAACTTTATCTTACAATCTTTGGAAGTGAACACCACTTCACATCCTCTGTCACACATTTGACTTACACTGAGAAAATTATGTTTCAGCCCATCTACAAGCAGAACATCCTCGAATTTTCCTTTACCATTACTCAAACTCACCATCCCTTTACCTTTGATTTTACCTAGTTCATCAATTCCAAAGTTCACATTTCTTGTTTTACTTTTACTTATAGACAGAAACGTATCCTTGTCTCCAGTCATGTGCTTGGAACATCCACTGTCTATATACCAGGGGTCTCTCTTTTTTTGAGTTGAAAGTACTAACCCACATTTTTCACTATCTTTCTTTTTCCATGTGCTGGCATTTCTAGCTAAGGGTTTTATCCTTGGATCTCTTTTGTAATCCTTCAGATGACATTTTGCAGCTTTGTGGCCAAAGTTATGACAGTTATAGCATTCAAGCTAATTGTTCAATAGGTCAAAGTGATTGGTGCAACTTTGTCTACTCATTGGTTGTTTGGTTCTATGTTGTAAAGATTGTTTATTTCTTGATCTCCTCAGTTGCATGTCTCTAAACTTAATTTGACAATTTTCAATCTTATGACCAAAATTAGAGAAGTAAAAATAGTAACCATGGAAGAAATTTTGGTACCTGAAGGAAGGCCTTATTCTTGGCATTTGTTGCTCCATCTTCTTATATCTTTTTTCTTGATCAAGGATTATATTCTCTTTATTAGCTTCTGGTGGCAGTGTACTCACATGGTTTGATTGTCTGCTGACTTGGAAATTGATCATCTTTACTAGCTCTTTGCTTTCTAGTTGTTTGTTGCTTGAACCACTTACATAACCTAAACCAGTCTTCAACAAAGGAGATCTTTGTTTGCTTAGAATGTCGTTTAGCTCTGTTGAGGCTTTAATGCTTGGAATATTTTGGAGATACAAGGCTTTAAATTTCTCCATCTATTGTATGGTTTTTACTACCTCTTCTTCCAAGGCTTCACATATTGCCTTCTTCTTTGATAACTGTTGTTTTAGAATGTCCTCTATTGTCTTTGCCTCTTCTAATTCCACTTTTAGCAGGGCAAAGTCTTCATCATGTTTTTTACTTTCTTTCTTGAACTGTATCATCATTTTTTTTTGCTTTCTCTTCTTAAGTCTGAGTCTGACAATCTCTTCCAAAGCATTGATCATCTCTCCTTCCAATTCAACCATAGCTTCTTCATTATTAACATCACTTCCTATGATTTTATTATCATAATTCTCTTTTTCCATAAGAATAAATTCATTAACCTTATCTTCACAAGCATAAACACTATATGTGTCTCCTGAAGAGTCATCATTGTTTACACATAAACTTTTATTTTTACCAAATCTCTTGAATTTGTACTTCTCTTCACCTTCAGAGTTCTGGTCCTTCTTCTTGTGTGGACACTTAGATGAAAAGTGACCTATGTTTCCACAGTTAAAACATTTGAAGGGAAACTTGCCTTGGTACTTGCATGATCCTTTCTTAAGTTTTCTCACAAATTTTTCTTCAATTTCATCAGGTTCAGAATCCTCATTCTCATTTGCTTTGAATGATGCTTCTCTAGAGGTGGGTTTGTCTTTACCTATCCTCATTTCATATGCAGTAAACATTCCTAGAAGTTGATCAAAAGGAAGAGTTTTTAGATCATTAAGTTCTTATATAGCAGATACCTTTGGGTTGAACCTATCTGGCAGAGATTTCAAAATTTTCTGGACTAAAGAGGCTTCCTCAATTTTTCCCCCAAGTGATTTCATTGCATTTAGTAGTTCTTCAACTCTCAAAAAGTACTTCCCAACAGTTTCATCCTCTTTCATCTTTAGTTTTTCAAACTATAGTCTGTAGGTTTGAATCTTGGCATCCTTTACCTTCTCATTACCTTCATAATTGCTAATGAGTTTGTCCCACATTTCTTTGGCAGATTCTAAGAGCATAACTTTTACAAATTATTCTTTTGCAAGCCCACTCAGAATAGCATTCATAGCCTTAGCATTGAATTTGATTTCTATCTTGTCATACTTAGAAGCTAGTACATCCGGCTTTACATAACCAGTCTCTACCACATCCCAGACATCTGCACCTAAATCCATTATGTAGGTTCTCATCCTAACTTT
>SNQJ01S0033232.1:55278-76596 GCA_010110895.2 Picea sitchensis
GGGGAGGGGGGGGGTGAATCAATTGTTACTGTGCTTAAACAATTATACCCATTGTTAACGGATAAATCGATAGGTGCGGACACTAACTGATATCCCTAGATCCACCTGGATCTAGAACAAAACAGGATAGGACATGGCGCTTTCCCTAGGCTCTAATCATTGAATTTACTACCAAACAAAAGAAAAGAGACATACCTTTAAGTGTCGCTTCCTTATGTCTTTGTTGTTCCTGTTTCGCTCCGGTGCTCTTGTGATACTAATCCTGCAGTGAGACACAAACCAACCAAAGTGAAATAAACAGAAGTATATTCAATGATAACCTATGTATATGATCAAGGAATTATGCAATAAAATAAAGATAATTCTATGGGAAAGAAGCCTGACACTATATTATATTAAATAATAGGAAGAGAGATTACAACCGGATGCCTTGACGTTCTAAGGTTCCTTCCAACAGTTCCTTGCTTCCCACACACTTCTTGCTCCAAGAATTCTGAGACTATAGATCTGACATCTATCTTGACAAAAGCAAATCTCAAAGCCACTCTAAGCAATCTAATAATTCCAAGACAAATCCAACTAATCTCAAAGGCTCAAGAACTTTCCAACTCAATCAAGCTAACTTTCTCCATGAGAGCTCCTCTCCTTTTATAAGATAAAGAGGATAAGGTGAGGAGGTTAGGATGATCCCACTAAATCATGAAAGTGAGTAAGATCCAAACCATTCAGAGGCCACCTCACCAAAGAAGTTTCTCCTTCTAGAAGCATCGAGAAAATGCTCATTTTTCCCACGTATGGAGGTCGTTGCAACCTGGTTGTAGTGCAGCCTGCAGAAATTTCGTGCACTAGATATAGTGCAAACTATAGAAGTCAAGCATTTCCACACCCTATCTATGGTGCATCCCACGAAAATCCTCCAAAATAGGGTTTTTACAGAGGAAAAAACAACTTCATCTCTCAGGAAAATTTCTTCTCCCTTCTTTCTTTAGGAATTCAAGCCACTGACCCTTCTGAAGGAAATAGATAGGTTTACATAATTAAAGATCATGAGGGTGAAGAAAATAATGTGTAATAGAGAGCCCCCAAAGTATGAAGTTAGAACAGAGTGATAACTGAAATACTTTGTCAAATGTGTGTAGGGAACAAGGAACAGTTGGTCGGAAACCTGCCAACAAACAAGGAAATATAGTACAATAATATATCATCACCGAAGTAGGCATTCCCATACTTAGAATACAAGTGACTCAAAGCATAAATGATGACATGAAAAGATCCATGTCAAGTAATATAGGTCATGGCCACCAAACATACACTGTGGATCCATGCCATTATGATTCAAATCTAAACATAGCCACCAAAAATACACTGTGGATCTATGTGTTAAAGACTCAAATTTGAACATATCCACGAGACATACAATGTGGATCTATGCAATAGTAAAAACTGAATATCCTCCAACGCAACCTGAATCGGTGAGAAAATATTCAAGGTCTTCATATCCACCACTCTATAGTATGAATCTAACCATGTGAATACATATGCTGAAGTCGAACATGGTAGAAACCACTTGATTACTGGTCATTAGTGTATACCGTTAACAAGTGCGAGGGAAATCACCATTAATGTCAATGACTCCCAAGGTACACTAGTTGATCAAAATCTGGTTCAGGGGTCACATTTTAGCTCAAAATTCAAAGTGCTCGGAATGCGACGAAAACATTACGATTGCGTCCGTCTTGTCTTCCTGATTCCGACGGTATATTTACTTTGTCAAATGGACGCCGTATGGAGAAGATATCGCGATCTGTTCGTCAAGGCAAATAGGAAAAATTTTAAATGCTGACTGTACCTGTCCGTACAGTCCGTATAGTCCGTACGGTCTGACGTGGCAGGGCCATACAGACCATACGGTGATGACGTGGCAGTTGTTTATTGGTTGATTGCTGGAAAATCGGGTGTTGACACATGTCCGGTTGGTGGCAAATGATATGAGGACACGTGGCCCAATCCATGGGCACCACATGTCCCCCTCATTATTGGTTTATGTGTTATATAAAATGTAATGGGAGTCCGCGGGGTTCGACCCCCAGACCTCCCCTTTTATGCAAAGACTTCACAACCTTCCGCTAACCACTATGCCAGCCTTTGTTCCTTGTTTCATATGTCAATGCGCATATATTTAAACTTGGTAGTTGTATTCAATGGAAAGGGGGGCGGGCCGGGGCTTAGCCCCGACCCGTGGTTTCATTCCACAACATATGACCATTGTAAACGCCAAATCACGCACGCATTGTAATTGTATACCACATATACTATATGTTATATTGTATTAAACATATGCGTTGGGGTTTGGAACTATAACCAACGGTTAAATGCGCGAGGGTTATAACCCATGGTTTTGTTATATGACTGGTGGATTAAAACGCGTGGGAGTTATGCGGTTTTGAAACGGAATAATGACTTAACCACTAGTTTGCCTAGCGCGCGGTCATATGCGCCATACGCCCAGGTGCCGAGGCGGTTAGGGGATGGCGCACCCTTAACCGTCCTACGGTTTGCACCATTGGCACGGTTGCACCCGGTGCCAGGTTTTTGCATTTAAATTTGCGTGTGAGCCAGGTTCATGCACACAGAGGTGCGTTTTGGCGAACCAGTTTCAGCAAGCTTGAAGAAGGAAAATGGAGGAGGCCTAACTTCTTCATCTTTTGGCCGATTGAGGTACCGTAAAAGCCCAGCCAGGGGTTTTTGGACGTGATGAATCCATTGGTGCTGTTATCAAGGCCATTTGAAGTCTTCTTATGCAGGTTTTTCACCATTGAAGTTTCAGCAAGCTCCAGGGAGTTTGAAGCCCTCATGGATGGAGGACATGGTTTGGTGAGCCTATGTTTGTTTTCTATGATTGAATAATCATTTTTGGCTAATTGTTATGCTCTGAACACATTGGGATAGGTTTCAGAGGCTGTTGAGGACTTTTACAGGTGTTTTTTCCAAAGAGAATCTCAGGGAAGCTTATGGCCACATGTAGAAGAGGTCAAGCCCGGATGAGCCATGATCCGTTTTCAGAGTTCTATTAGTCATTTTTGGGGTTTTTATGTGTTATGATCTCATTGGTACAGTCTGTTTTTCCATTGGAGTTGGGAAGCAGCTTGTAAAAGAACTTTTGACTAATTAATCCCAGAGAGCCAAGTCCATTGATGGAGGCTCAAGGAGATGTAGCCCGGAGGGGGGTGAACTCCTTTATCAAAGTCCGATGGAGGCTCAAGGAGATGAGTCTCGAGGGGTGAACCTTTATCATGTTGTGATTGTTCCGAGTTTGATGGTTTATTTGATGCAAGTTATGTTGCCGTGGTGCATTTATTGAAAGTACATATTTAATCCATTTAAAAGAACATATCCTCATTGACATAAGCATGTACAAGAAGATACATGAACTTAACACATAAGTTTATCTTGCATATTTTACTCGAAGCAAGTTGTCCTGTGAAAGTTTATTTTAATGAAGTAGAGGGTACATGCAAGTCAGCTTTCTATTTTCATATCAGGTGGTATTAGATCATAGTTTGTTTTTCTCATGTGTTTGCCATTGATAACTTGAGATTTAGCTAGTGGTTTTGTGCAAGTTTTAGTTGAAGTTTGATATCTTGCAAGGATGGAGGAAGCTTCAAGCATTGATAGTTCTCATACATTTTCATTATCTAAAGAAGAGCTGCTAACTATGAGAGATTTGATGAAAGAGATGTGTGAAGAAAGAAATGAGCGCATTGCTCTTAAAGAGCAGCTTGATGGCCATGAAGGAGGAGAAAGACCTACTTGCAAGGTTGTATTGAGATGGAGATTCAACTCCATGAGGCAAAATAACCCTACTAAGTACATGCATGAACATAAGGTATGAAATGTTAGTTTATCTTCTAATTCTTCACAAGATGAATGTTTTGGTGGTTTTGAAAATCACACAAGAGGAATAGGTCCAAGTTATTGCTAAAAAATGGGCTATGAAGGTAAGGTTTGGGCAAGCATGCACAAGGCATTGTTGAGCCTATATTGTTGTTGAAGAAAGACCTGCATTGTGTCCTTGGATATGAATGGCAAGCATGGAGCAAATTCCAAAATCGGCGACAAGGAAAGTTCCAAGGATAAATTTCGCTTCAAGTTCACTTCCTCAAGAAGGTTTTAAAGGTGAAAGTTCAAGAACTTCTTTGTTGAAAGTTCAATCCCTCCAACATGCAAGCATTTGTGTTCAAGATGAATGTGAATGTGTGAAACGAAAGAGTTGTGATAGTGATAAGGACAAGAACACTATTGATGGTCTTCAAAGGAGAGCTTGTAACTCTTCGATTCACCTTTTCAAAGAGTACGACAGCTGCGGAACAAGGTACACCGCTATCATCTACTGTTTCTTTTGATTATGTTAGGCATGATAAATTTATATGTAAAATGGAAGAAAGAATCCATGTACATATTGTGGTTTATATAACCACTAAAGTGTTGGAAGATTGGCCAATTTCATGAAACTTTCTAAGCAAAGACAAGCTTGAAAGATGATGCAAAAAGATTTGCACTCATTGTCGTAAGCGGGTCATATCATTGACCAATGTTGGATATTGCATCCAACCACCCATTCACGGCACAAGAAGCGCGCTTTGGATAAAGAGTTTGGTACAATTGGAAGAGGATATTCCATCATCGATGTGAGTCGTGATGATTCACAAGAGGACGCATGTTCGCCATAAAAAGTCACCGCTGAGTCATGCAAGAAATGGTTGATTACTTAAGCAAAGTAACACTTGCATTTTTCTCGTTGTAAATGCACTTTCGTGGTTATGTGTGGACGGCGAAGCATGATAAGTTGCAGTATTTTATCACAACTTGCATGATGCAAGCTGCATGAAATGCAATTCATTTTGAAGGCATTTTGTTGTTGCACAACTTCGCAATGAGGATGTAAAAGATGGATATGATGTTCACTGTTATACTACTTATATTTTCATAATCTCTTATGTACCTGCATGTTTTGGGTTGTGTACTTATGCTTGTACCGGAAGGAGAGTTGAAGAGTCATGAACATGCATTTGTTTTATATATGTGGAAAGCAAAGTGAACTCGGTGATGGTTCATCATGAATGATTCATGACATGATTGTGTATCATGTTTGTCGAATTTGTATGACAGTTGTCCGACTCCATCATGTTGTGTCGATCATGTTTTTGGACTTGTGTTTAGTCGATGGTGTTTGTTGAATTGAAATTTGATTTTGAAAACGCCATGTGCTTTGGAAAAGTACGAGATGCTATAGTTTGTTTGAAGAACAAAAAGATTTTGTTGGAATCATTTTCAATCTTGTATGATTTGTTTTCAAGATTGATGGTTTTCTTGGCTTGTGACAAGATGTCGTAAGAAGTTTTTGCAGCCATTGGAGAGTTGATTGTGTTGAAGCCAAAGAGTTCTAAAGAGGGACTTGATTCGCGAAGGTTGGCGCCTTCCAAACACGTAGAGAACAAGGTCACAGCTGTTCGTGAGAGCAAGGGTTGAGGGACATAGCCGCCGCGTAAATGCAGGCATGTCGAGGTATCTGTGTGATTGTTGAAAGATCTATAACTTTAAAGTAGACAGATAAGATTTTGTGGTCCAAAATCTTTCAAGTGGGGAGGTGTGACTGGATCGTGGGCCTGATTTTAGCTCAAATTCAAAAAGTTTCAAAATGCTAATTTTAAAACGGGTGCCATTAAGGCCCGCCTCTCGCCTTCCTCGACTCGTGGTCGTATATTTACTTTGTCAAATGGACGCCGCATGGAGAAGATATCACATCTATTCGCCAAGGCAAACATGCGTACTTAGATGTTGATCGGTATCTTTCGCATTCGTACACTGCGACGGTCTCGACGTATGTGGCCGCATGCACCGTATGGTGATGACGCGGTAGTTGTTTATTGGTTGATTGTTGGCAATTCAAGTGTTGACACGTGTCCGGGTTGGTGGAAAATGATATGAGGACACGTATTCAATCCATGGGTGCCACATGTCCCCCTCATTATTGGTTTATGTGTTATATAAATGTAATGGGAGTCCACGGGATTCGACCGGACCTCCCCCTTTATGTAAAGACTTCACAACTTTCCGCTAACCACTATGTTGGCCTTTGTTCCTTGTTTCATATGTCAATGCGCATATATTTAAACTTGGTAGTTGTATTCAATGGAAAGGGGGGTCAGGCCGCGGTTTAGCCCCGACCCGTGGTTTCATATCTCCACAACATATGACCATTGTAAATGCCAAATCGCATGCGCATTGTAATTGTATACCACATATACTATATGTTATATTGTATTAAACATATGCATTGGGGTTTGGAACTATAACCAATGGTTAAATGCGCGGGAGTTATAACCCGTGGTTTTTTATATGACCGGTGGATTAAAATGCATGGGAGTTATGCAGTTTTGAAACATAATAACGACTTAACCACTCGTTTTCCTATCGCACGGTCATATGCGCCATATGCCCAGTGCCGAAAGGCGGCAATGGCTACTTCAATCGGGTTCCCCACGGTTGCACCGCTGGTATGTGTTGCACCCGGGTAGTTTTTCACGCTTAAATTTGCATGTGAGCCAGTTCATGCACACAGTAGGTGCTTTGGCTAACCAGCCAATAAGCTTGAAGAAGGAAATGGAGGAGCTCTAACTTTCACCTTTGGCCGCATTGAGGTGCCGTAAAATCCCAGCTGTGGGTTTTGGATGTGATGAATCCATTGGTACTGTTTTAAAATCCATTTGGAGACTTCTTATGCAGGTTTTTCACAATTCATTGAAGTTTCAACAAGCTCTAGGGAGTTTGAAGCCCCCATGATGGAGGACATGGTTTGGTGAGCTCATGTTTGTTTTCTATGATTGAATAATCATTTTGCCAATTATTATGCTTTGAACACATTGGGATAGGGTTTAGATCCATTTGAGGACTTTACGTGTTTTTCCTAAGAGAAGTTTAGGGAAGCTTATGGCCACATATAGAAAAGGTCATGCCCGAATGAGCCATGATCCGCTTTTCAAAGTTCTATTAGTCATTTTTTGGGTTTTTATGTGTTCTGATCTCAATGGTACAAATTGCTTCCATTGGAGTTGAGAAGTAGCTTGTAAAAAGAACTTTGACTAATTAATCCCAGAGCCAAGTCCATTGATGGAGGCTCAAGAGATGTATCCTGAGGTGAACTCCTTTATCATGTTGTGATTGTTCCTGAAGTTTGATGGTTTATTTGCTGCAAGTTATGTTGTTGTGTATTTATTGAAAGTACATATTTAACCATTTAAAAGAACATATCCTCACACATAAGCATTTACAAGAAGATACATGAACTTAACACATAAGTTTATCTTGCATATTTTAACACATGAAGCAAGGTCCTGTAAAGTTAATTTATTAATGAAGTAGAGGGTGCTTGCATAGCATAACAAGTCATCCTTCTATTTTTAGATCACTAGTACACTCCAATGAATGTGAATTAATGATTTGAAGTCGAACACTCGGCGGAATCTCTCGATCAAGGGTCAATAATGAAAACCCATTGTCGAAAGAAAGGAAACCTGCCATTGAGGCATGCAAGTTCCAAGGTACCAATTAGTTTCTAAGTCTGATTCCTAGATAATGAGTTGAATTCGACAAGAAAATACTCGTCACAGGAGGGCCTTAATGTATCCCCCATCAATGACACAAAACAAGTAACAAGATTTGATGTAGATCAGAGTAACAAGTGATTCAGTACTGACTCAGGGATGGCCGATGCAATAGAAGGCTTAAGGACTATAGAATGGTCGAAGCAATAGGAGGCTTTCAGGGTTGAACTTCTCCTTGAACATATTGACGACACGACAACTGTCTTGGAGACATTGACTCAACAACAGGGATCACAGATCAATTTGTAATCTTATAGGAGTATGATCAAGAGACAAGAAGATATTCCAACCTAGACACAAGGCGAGTGAAAGGGTGTCATGTTCAAAAGGAATCTTCCATGGAATACAGTTTTAGACACATTTCTTTCCCAATTTTTCCCCCACCATTTCTGGCGAGTACCTCTTTATTTTTACGCAAGCTTGAGGAGGATAACATATGATTGTAATGTAAGCTCATCCTTTGGATGAGTCCTTCAGAGTATATTTAATGAACCCTAGGAAGGAGTGGTTCAATCCCATATGGGCCTTTTGATGTTTGTTTAACGAGTACAAGGAAAGAAAACTCAGGGGTTTTTCATGTTTAGAGAGTTTGAAAAACACTTAAAGAGAACTCTCTCAATTCCTTTTTTGTAAACTAGTATGATGAGACCAAAAAAGAGATAAATTACCGCTCAAAAAACGTTTTCTTCAAATACTTTAACGAGAATGAAAGGAACAAGATCGCTCGGCAATATTTTCATGTTTAGAGAGTCTGAAAAGAGCTTAAAGGGAACTCCAGAGGGTTCCCTTTTTCGTATAACTTTTACGAGTCCGAAAAAGTGATAAAAGTATACTCAACTACATTCTCATTGATTTACGAGCACGAGAAATAACAAAGAATAAGCTCAGTAACTTATTCTCATGTATTTCCGAGCATGAGAAAGAACAAAGACTAAGCTCAAGATTGTTTTCATTTTTACGCAAGCTTTAAAACAAAACAAAATTGTGCTTGGGATAGATTTTATTTTTTACACAAGCTTAAAAACTAAACAAAACTATGCTTGGACCTGGTTTCATTTTTACACAAGCTTGAACCATAGAAAACTATGCTTGAGACTTCCCAATGTATGGTTGGTACTTAGCCCCCAGCTTAAGAAGCTAGTGGTGCGACTTCAACATGAATTCCAAAGGCTAGAAGCATTGCCCCCCAAGCTTCATTTCATTCAACTGCAAAAGAAGATGAAATGAAGCTTCAAATACTAGACGAAGTATTTGACTCAAACAGAGAGGGGGAAAACTATTTCATTTTTTAATGAGTTTGCCACAGAGAAGAAAAACTATGCTCGAGAATCTAGGTTCAATCCCTAGACCTTTGTTTCATTTTTTAACGAGCTTGACACAGAAACAAGAACTATGCTCGTGAAATTCTATTTCATTTTTTAACAAGGTTTCCACAGAGACGCAAAAACTATCCTCGTAACTGCTTTCATTTTTTAACGAGCCTGAAATCATAAAACCATTCTCAAAGCTGGTTTCATTTTTTAATGAGCTTGAAATCAGAAAATCATGCTCAAGGCTGGTTTCATTTTTTAACGAGCTTGAAATTAGAAAATCATGCTCGAAGACTCTCTTCTTGATCATGGATTCCAAGAGGGAAATTCTCTGGAAGGACACCATGTCAAGGGACAAAAATCAGTCATAGCTTCCAAGAGATCTTCACTGGACGGAAGAAACACACTCTCGAGGGAACACATATCGATGGTCACGATAGGGGTAAAGAGATCAAGCTCTAAAATCCCGATCGAAGAGATCACCATGTCAACTACTGGATCCAAATCATCAGAAGCTGAAGTCATGGGAGACAACGCCACATAATTAACATGTGGCGGGGGCGATACCGTCTGCATATAATAACTACTAAGGGAGGTAATCCAATCAGGACCTATGAAGGAAAGTTGATCAATAGTCACCATTTTTCCATCGTGTGTGAAAGATATCACACGGAAGAGTGTGGACACAATAGATTTCATGGCATAGACATAATCTCTCCCAAGGAGTAGAGAGAAATCCAAGGGGTCTTGGACTACCATTACATCAATAAAGATAGTTTTCCTTCCCAAAGTTACAGGAAATTGAGGAAGGGTCCCTAAAGGTTGGCTGGTTCTTCTGTTAAAAGATAACATATTCTGCGTTATTGGGGCAAGCTAAGGACAACCCAAAGATTTCCAAGAAAATGAGGACAAAATAATAATGAATGCACCTTCATATATCAACGTCTAAGGAACATCCCGACCACAAACTTGCACTGTAACATGTAAAGGAATGTGAGAGGGAAGACGAGGTCCAGTTAGCACACCCCAATGAAAACGAATGGCCTCATTACTTGGAGGGGGTTCCATGGGAGAAGGAGGAATACCCCCCGGCATGGTAGAGTCTATATCAATAAGAAAACATGGGCAGTATCAGATTTACTCTCGAGCGAGAGAGTAGGATCGACCGATGACGAGATTGGATTGACCACTTGGGTTGCATTCTCCAAGGGGATAATGGGTTTGATGCTTGGAAAAAGATCGACCGCTTGGGTTTCACTCTCTAACATGAGAGTGGGATCGACCGAGGATGGGATCGGATCAACCACTTGGTCAACTAGTTCAACCAAGGATGTGACCAGATTGACCACTTGATCAACCGAACGGACCGACAGGGGAACCAGATTGATCATTCCATCAACTACAGGTGGGTTGAGAGAAATCTTGCGATAAGCAGCTAGAAGTTGAGGCGGTGAAACGGTCATGTCTTCCAGTAATTTTGAGGCTTCTTCCATACGAGGGAAAAGGTGAGTTTGATGCCTCCCTCTGCATAACCTACAAGGAAACTTGACTTGACTTTTATTCTTCCCAAGGGTATTTTGACTAGTTGACGGGAGGTCATCAGCATGTTTTTCAGAGGTTGACGACATGGGTTGGAGAGGGTGTGTAGACCATGCTTCTATAACCTTGGATAGACCAGGGCAATCCTTAAGAAGATGGCTACCCTTGCAAAGCCTATAGGGGTACTTGGGCTTACGGGTTGTCTGGGTGGTCTTGACATCATCAACACTCATAGCACGATTAACAGTAACTCGTTGTTTTCCAACATGTCTGGCAGTGGTTGGAAGTTTGGATCCTCGGTTATTTTTCTTCTTCTTATTCTTCCTTTTCATCTTCTAATTATTCACTGAGTTACTAGCTTGAGAGCTTTCACTCGGTGAAGAAGATGAAATGGAAGAAGACCTTGCAAGTGAAGAAGGCGAAGAAGATCTTATTGGTGAAGACGGTGAAGGATCAACATGAGGTTGATGTTCTTGGGGGGAATTTCTTACGACCGAAGCACTTACTTCATTTGGGATTACCTGAGTGGAAAACAACCATACCATCAATCCAATGGTGAGACCTGGAAGGCTCAAAGTAGTGATGTGAGGAGAACCAATGTTTCCATAAGAAGGAAAAACAAAAGGTTCCCCTAGAGCAGGGGTTCTTTGATTGGTCATTTCAGGAACTAACGCCATTAAAACAAATATCCAACCTAGAGTCCGCTAGGCAAAACAAGCAGCACATGCTAAAAAATCTAGGAAGCAAGCAAAGAAACAAAACCTTCTCACAATGAGCACACTAGTTGGTGATGAAATCCAACGTCGTGGGAACAAAGTAAAAAGGGGCTGAGATAGAGTGGGTGGAAAAGTTACATTGACGACCTATTTAATGGACTTATACCCTGGTGCAAGCTCCCACACATAAACGTGGGTATACCCTCCAAGGAGCCCGTGTGAGTTTGGACAATGTCGATTCCAGGTACCGTGAAGACTTGCCCCTCCACAGTCACCTTGTGTAAAGACCCTAAAGAGATAGACCACTAAGGTTACCAATCACTACAACGATGCCTGGGGAAATAGTCGACAATCCAATGCACGCGCAAAGGTAGGGTATCTAACCTGAAATCAACTTGAAAGGATTCCACTCATCATTGTGGGTATACCTTCAAGCAACCCCCATAATACGCGCAATCTCTACACCAATACCAACAAAGCAAGGTGAGTAACTCTACCAGTATCAATGTGACCTCGTGATTGAACCTTGTGTTAGAAGGGCTTCCCAGGACAAAATCTAATAAGTGGATTTCACCGCTCCCTAAGTCAAGATTCTATGTTTGTTTGCAGCTTTGGAAAGTTATCTTTCACACCTATTCCAAATTCCTACAACTGATCTAATGTAGGTTTGCTACCGAAAAATATAAAAATGTCTAATCAATTTTTATAAGCGCTTTATTTTATGGCTTTTGTTACTCAAGAGGAAAATGGCGTGAACAATATGGTGTTTTGATCGACTCGAAAGTTATGCAAAGAGATGAAGATGCAATCTTTTCATTTCGATGAAAGCTATGCTATGAGAAGGAGAAAACATTTATCATTCCCATATGCACAATATCCCAAAATTTCACTAAACTCATCAATATTAAGATTCTCAAGAAATGAGCAAAAGATAATGTACACCAATATACGATTCATGCCCCCCCCCTGGCCATGAGGGGGAAATTTTTTCAGGATTGAAAACCAAAAAATGCCAAGAATCATTCAATTTCTCTACTTCAAATGCAAGGAAGTCCCCAATCTAATGTAAACCAAGAAATTAGAATTTTTGTTTCAAAGAGACACTAAAACAAATAGCAAATCGCTTGAAAACAAAAACAAACCAAACTAAGTTTCTCGTTTAACACGATTTATTCAGAAAAACAAGTATTCTTTCACTAAACAATTCTAATAAAAAACAATGCTTTGTAACTGAAAGACACTCAATGGAAGAGATCAAATCTTTCAAAAGAAAACAAAGCAAAGATGGCTAAAAGAAGTTTCAAAGTTGTCAAGCAAACTGTAAATAGATCATAAACAAACCCAAAAAATTCACCCCAAAACCAAATCCAAGGTTTGGGTAAGGAAAACAACCATCAAAAATCAAACTTTTCACAATTTCCGTAGGCTGTAGACTAACACAGTGCAGAAGTCACTGATTTCCACAGGCCAAAAATGGGTAGGGTGCGGAGTTTCCGCACTAGTCTAAATAGGTAGGGTGCGGAAATCCTAAGTCGAAGCATTGTCCCTTAAAGCAGGGTGCAGAAATCCTCCAAAATGGAAAAAATTAAAAATTAAGAAGGTTTTCCAGTGAATTTTAACAGTCAGAGAGTCAAACTGGATCTCCCAGTGACTCAGAAAACATAAACCAAGCAATCAAAGTAAGAAAACAAGGAAAACTAGGAAAACAATCGTTCCCCAGTATGGTCGCCAATTTTGTTAATGGATAAATCGATAGGTGAGGATGCTAACTAATCTCCCTAGATCCACCTGGATCTAGAACAAAATAGGATGGGACATGGCGCTTTCCCTAGGCTCTAATCATCGAGTTTACTACCAAACAAAATACAAGAGACATACCTTTAAGTTTCGCTTCCTTATGTCTTTGTTGTTCCTGTTTTGCTCCAGTGCTCTTATGATACTGATCCTGCAGTGAGACATAAACCAACGAAAGTGAAAGCAGTAGAAGTATATTGAATGATAACCTATGCATATGATCAAGGAATTATGCAATAAAATAAAGATAATTCTATGGGAGAGAAGCATGCCACTGTATTATATTAAATAATAGGAAGAGAGATTACAATCGGATGCCTTGATGTTGTAAGGTTCCTTCCAATAGTTCCTTACTTCCCACACACTTCTTGCTCCAAGGATTCTAAGACTATAGATCTGACATCTATCTTGACAAAAGCAAAGCTCAAAGCCACTCTAACCAAGCTAATAATTCCAAGCCAAATCCAACTAATCTCAAAGGCTCAAGAACTTTCCAACCCAATCAAGCTAACTTTCTCCATGAGAGATCCTCTCCTTTTATAAGCCAAAGAGGATAAGGTGAGGAGGTTAGGATGATCCCACTAAATCATGAAAGTGAGTAATATCCAAACCATTTGGAAGCCACCTCACCAAAGAAGCTTCTCCTTCTAGAAGCATTGAGAAAATGCTCATTTTTCCCATGTACAAAGGCCATCATGACCTAGTTGTAGTGCAGCCTGTAGAAATTCCACGCCCTAGATATAGTAAAACCTACGGAAACAGGGATTTTTGCACCCTAGCTATGGTGTAGCCCACGAAAATCCTCCAAAATAGGGTTTTTACAGAGGAAAAAACAACTTCATCTCTCAGAAAAAGTTCTTCTCCCTTCTTTCTTTAGGAATTTAGGCCACTGACCCTTCTACAGGAAACAGATAGATTTACATCATTAACGATCATGAGGGTGATGAAAATAATGCGTAACACCCATTTTAAACTCATTACAGAACACTTAATGATTATCACAATAATTCAGGGAAGTAAACAATAGAGTATTCAACATCAATCACACACATGAAGTATACAGAGACAAATATTCCCAAGGAAACCCATAAAGGGAGAAAAACTCTTCTTCTTAATATGATATGTAGTCTTTATATTCTATACATTATCATTCTTATGAGCACCCACTCTTTGTGAGGCTACCACCTCTTTTCTACAACCCGCAACTTGCTAAGATCACCAGCTCTATGGTTTCTCTAGCACCCACTAGAAGGAAGCAACAACTCCCTAAGTGTTCTAGCACCAACTGGATGGAAGCACCCACTAGAAGGAAGCAACAACTCCCTGAGTGTTCTAGCACCAATTGGATGGAAGCACCAACTTCCAGTCACACAGGCACCAACTTGTGTAATAGAGAACAATCATTCTCCCTTGCACCACCTTGCCACCCTGGTTTCTTTGGCTGCCACCAGATGGAAGCTACAACTCCCTGTGTTCAAGCACCCACTTGAAACTCTGAGGACAATAGTCCTCCCTAGCACCTCCCTACCACTTTTAGATATAAATATTTGTTACTGAAATTCATTACAGTGATATAGTATTAATCAATGACTTACCAGTCTCATCACTATTTTGCTACACTGCTATGCTCTACCTACATCAATGTCTTCCTTCTGGCATCTTCTTGCACTTTTTGTTCTTCTGCTCTATCTCTTCTTGCACACCTTGGATTTTTCTTCTTCTCTCAGATCATGCTTCATTGTTCTATCTCTTTATGTTCATGTTGTATTCTCCATTACATAACTTGTTTTTCACATAAACAACAACCTCTCTCTGTCATGGCATTATCCTTTTATGCATGCTCTCATCCACCATTACACTTCCATCTCCAACGATCAATTCGGCCATCTCAAAACACTCATTTCAGGAATCTTAGAACACTCATTTTGGGAAACTCAGAACACTCAAGAGACATGATTCCAACACTTAGGAATGAATGATTCAGCTACTCAGGAACAATGATTCAGTTAGTGTAAATGAATCCTAACTAATGAATAAATCACAAGATGAAACAATAACCCTTCTATCAGATTTAGTTTGATTAGCATCATCGGATTATATCTTATTTAAATCTCTTATCTCACATGACCAATGGTGGTGACCAGACACTAGGATTAACGAGTGCTTGAGTGCTTATAAATTCAACGGTCACGATTCAATCTCCTGAAATGGACAACTGTCATACCTTTGACATTTTTACCTTCGAAAATTAACTTTCAAAACTTTTGATTCAGATTTCCCAAAGAGATCGAACTGTTTACGTTTATTTCACGGAAACAGATCAATCGTCGGATTTGACTCTTACAAGGATTAATTTGATGGCCATGACTTAATCAACCATTGAGCTGGATGGAAACATTTTACTCTAGGTCTTCAACTATTATACTTACGCTATCCTTCCACTGTATCTTGATCAATGGTTGAGAATGCACCCGACATCAGATTGATGGTCGAGATCTCCTTTGGGTATCTAGACTTCAGAGATTTCAACTTACGCTATCCTTCCATTGGAGTATATTGATGGAAGAGAATACACCCGAAGTGATCTTTCAGATCGGATGCCTCATGTCCTTAGTGATGTGGTCTGCTGACGTGGTCTATCACATATGTCCTTTGCTGACGTCGTCTTCCATATATGTCCTTTGCTGACGTGTTCCGCCACATGTCCTTTGTCGACGTGGTTTTCCACATGTCCTTGCAGATGAGGTTTTCTAACACAGATCTCCTTGATCTAACGTTCATTGTATGTTCTCCAGAACCGATGGTCCTTATTCATTTTGGATTTCTATCTCTCTGGGCTTTGGGTTTTTCAAATCTCAAATTTTCCAGAGCGTAACCTCTTTGCCTCTTTATATCCGAAGTGAATGATGTTCGTCGATCATGTTCTTAGATCGATGGATTGGCCTATCTACGATGCATATTTTCTATATTATCATGTCCTTCCACTTGAATTGATCCGACGGCTGACGGGTATTCGCATAAGTGAGATCTCAGATGTTTTACCTTGCTTATCATATCCTTCCACTCAAAATGATCTGACACCTGATGGGTATTCGGATAATCAAACTCTTAGACCTTTTAGCTTATCCTTTCCTTCCACTAAAATGTGATCCAATGGTCGTGAAGACACTCGAAGAAGATCAATGATCCATGATGATTGTGGAACCATAACTTGCAAGTGATTTAAATTGTCACCAAAACTCCATAATTTGAAGTTGTGTGCCTTTGGTGAGTCAATCACAATCGTCGATATTCGAGGATATAATATCTAACGGTCTTGAGTAATTGCGGGATTTGAAATAGCACGATCTTTAATTCTCCTTTCTTTCTCTGCAATATATCTCTGTCGTTGATCTGGGGATTGCGCATCTGATGGTCACAACTCAATCCGACTTAATCTGATCGCTTGTTGGATCAACCACAGTCATCAATATCCGATTCTATAATATCTGGCGATCTAGAGCAATTGCGGGATTGGAACTAGTGATTCGTTTAATTCTCCTTCTGATCTCTGTAATATATCCCTATCGTTGATTTGGCGATTGTGCATCTGACGGTCATGACTTGATATGAATTAAATTGATCTTTTGTTGGATCAACCATAGTCTTCAATATTCGAGTCTATGAGATCTCATGATCTAGACCAATTGCGGGATTAGAACTATCAAGTCGTTTAATTATCCTTTCGCTCCCCGCAATTCATCCCTATTGTTGATCTAGCTTGCATATCTGATGGTTACGATTCTCCAACAGTACTTAAGCCCATGGTCACTCATATGACCGACGTCCATAAAATGATATGATCAACATGGTCGATTTCTTGATTGGACGGTTGTTGAGGCTTCTCACCCCGAGCTTACACTTTTCCTTCCAATCTTTGATCTCTGCGTATTGTTTTCTCCTCCTCTGAGCTGATTCTTTTTCTATTTTCCATTTTCGTTGTTGTTCTTGCCATCAATGACAAGCACACTCTTCTTGTAAAATATGCCAACAATCTGGACATGATATATTAAAGGAAGTTGATGATCACCTTGTGAGAGGCACTCCTTGTGGGGATGGCTTCTATCCATTTGGTAAATTAATTAGTGGCAGTCAAAATTCACCTATGTTGGCCACTTGAGGCTAGGTGGATCTCTCCAATGAAGTCAAGACCCCACTGCTAAAAAGGTCCAGAAACCATTACAGGTTTCAAAGGTAAAGACTTGAGCTGCTTCCTTCCAACAAACTTTTGACATTTGACACATGCTCTAATCTTTGCACAAACATCAGTAAAAAGGTTGGGCCATAAATACCCAGCTTTGAGGATCTTGTAAGTTATGGTCCTCCATAAATGATTTCCTCCACATAAGCTTTCATGAAACTTTGATATGGTTTTTTGGGCTTCCTGTGGATCTAGACATCGTAACAAAACTCCCATAGGGTCCTTCCAATACAAAACCTGATCAATGAGGCAATATTTGATTGATTTGAGATTCAAATATCTTGTCTTGTTTTTGTCCAAACCATCAGGAGGCCTTAAATTTTGCAGAAAATATATGATGTCTTAATACTAGGTGCATTATGTTAAGTTGAAGCTGATATGAGAGTCTTTATCAGTAATCTCAATTTGTTGATTTTCTGAATTTATGTTCATTAAATTTACCCTTAAAGCCTTGCAGTTTGATTCAGCCAGCATCCTAGCTATACCTTGGCCTTTCACTAGCTTGGTGGGTTTTATTTCTAGGTCGAACCCATAATTTTGGCCATCCATTTGCTTCTCCTTCCATCTATATCAGTCTGGATCAATATCTCTTTTACTAAGGCTAAGGGGACATGTGCAATAATTTTTGAATGCAAAACATAGATTTTGAAAGCCTTGAGGGCTTTGACCAAAGCATATGCTTGCTTCTCCATGATATCATACCTTGTTTCTGCATCCCTCAGTGCTCTACTGAAAACAGAAATAGGCTTCTCTAACCGCTCGGTATTTCTCTGTAGCAAAACAACAATCAATGTATCAGATGAGGAAAAAGAAAATATCAGAAATTATTTAGAATAGTCAGGATTGATGAGAACAAGTTATTTAGTTAGATCCTTCTTGATTTGGTCAAAATAATTTCTGGACTCAACAGTCCATTTCACTTTGTTTCCCTTTCTAAGCATGGTTTTAATATGCTTAACCAACTCAACAAAATTAGAAATGAATCTTCTCAGAAAGTTGATTTTACCCAAGAAAGATTGAACCTCTTTCTTATATTTGGGAAAAGATAAGGTTTGGATGGCCTCTACTCTAATTGGATCAATTCTTTACCCTCTCTCATAGAAAACAGAGACTTATTTGGATTGAGGGAGAGACCAAATTTTCTGCATTTCAGGAAAACTCTCCTCAGGTGATGACATTGCTCTTTATTAGACCTTGATAATACTGTAATGTCATCCATATAGATGACTACAAATCTGTCTTTCTCCCAAATGAAGGCAATGTCCATGGCTCGCTGGAAATTTTCTCCTTCATTCATCAATTCAAAAGGCATTTTAACATACATGAATGTGCCCCATGGAGTAGTGAAAGTTGTTTTCTCTCTATCTTCATGAGGGATAGAGATTTGATTGTAGCCAGAGAAGCCATCAATCATGGACATCCTAGATGAGCCAGTCACTTTGTGCAAAATGTGCTCCATCTTTGGAAAGGGATAGTTGTCCTTTTTGGAGCTTCTTTTAAAATTTATGAATTCAACACATAATCTGATTTCTCCACTCTTTTTCCTCACGGGCACCAAATTAGCCACCCATTTTGAAAATCTCAAAGGGATGATGATCTAGGGATCCAACAACTTTTTTACTTCTTTTTCCATAATAGGCAACAATATAGGATTTATCTGTCTGAGCTTCTTCCTGAAAGGTTTGGTCTCCTCTTTCAAAGGGATTTTGTGCTCCATGATGTCTGTGTCATATGTTCTTAAGTCTTCATATTTCTAAGAAAAAACATCAACAAACTCCCTCAAAATCCTTACATACTCGACCCTTTGCTCCTTTGACAAACTGCTAAACAATTTGACATATCTGGGATCCTCCTCTGTTCCTAAATTGCATTCAGTCACATCATCCTCTTCAGTTGAACCTTTAACCTTCATAGCTACACCGTTTCTGTCAAACAATTTATCCAAAGGAACTAGTCCCTTCGGGATATGGTTACTAGGAAACTGAACAATATGATGGTTAGCAATTTTATTCATGAAAGCATCAGTATGAGGTGTTTCTTCAACATCTTGATCATGATAAATATGAAAATTAGAAAATGCATCCACAGTCTCAAGAAAACTTTTTATCTCAAGATCATCCTCAAAAACCTTCCAATGTTTGACATTGTGACGAATAGAGGGTCTGTATTTTACTTCCACCTCATACTTGAGCTTTGGGGGCATAGGCCCTGAAATTGCTTGTTGATACATCCAATGAATCTTCCATAGAGTTATTCTCTCTTGGAACAAATGATATATTAAAATCCAAGAAGAAACTGTCGACAAGATCCCACACTTCATTTCTATATCTCTATCCTCCACTAAAGGTCCTAGTATGACAATAGGCTTTTCATCTTGGAGGTTGACTGAATCTGTAGGGTGCGATGAAGGCTCGGGTTGTAGCACTTTAAAGAGGTACTTCTTGAAATCCTCATTTTTCACTAGCTCTGAGAAAGGAACAAGAATTTTAATATTTTGAATCTCATTCTCAAATATAAAAGAGAAGGGAGGCTTCATAATCTCCTTCACCTCTGGGAGATGGATCTTGATCATTGCTTGGGGGTTTTGTGTCTCATTTTATTTGCTGCTAGCTTCCATCTCCTTAATAGGATGCTCTGTTCTAGTAGGTTGTTCAGGACTGTTAGGATTTCCCTCTTTCTTTTTGGACCTGAGGTTATATCTATTTGGTTGGCTACTGGTCCTTTCCCCTTTGCTCATCTTATTTAGCTGGCTATCCATGAGGGACTCTTCATATGCAAATTGAGTTAAATGATGAGATGAAGAGTTGTCACCTAGGTAATGGATTTCAAGATCTTCATCCTCTTCCTCTCTTTCATCAGTAACTAGATTATTTTGGAGAGGGGTCTGGATCTTTTGATCATACCTATTTCTTTGATCTCTCTGGATGATCCGAGAGGTCTTAATTGGTCTCCTGAAATTACCCCTGTTTTCATTTTTTTGAGTTCTCTTATAGCCTTGTTTCCCTTCAAATTTCAATTTCTCCAACTCTGTAGAAAGTGATTTAATCAATTTAGTTAGCTCATCCACCTGAGGGTGGGAAGCAGAGGAACCATAGGTTGAAGCTTCAGACCTACCTTTTCTTCTGTCTCGATCATCCTTAGTCCTAAGTTTGTCAATTGCTAGTATATTCGACTCTACTTCAAGGGTTGAATATTGAAAATGAGCCAAGGAGGTATCTCTTATTTCTCTCAGCAGGAGGCAAAACTCAGGGTCAAAAGCACTAGCATAAGTGATCTTGGCATAGGTCTCAGTAGGCTTAATCTCAGTGGGGATATTATTGTACATTTTATTGAATCTCTTGGAGAAGTCTGAGACATATTCCCCTTCTTCTCTCTTCAGAGATCCAAACTCTGTGATGTAATAAAGGAAGTCTTTTTTATCCCCCAAATGTCTTAAAAATGCATCATCTAGAGCTTCAATCCTGCCAATAGATGTAGGAGTCAGACCCCTGAACCATTTTCTAGCCTCACCATGAAGGCTCTGTATGAAAACTCTTAGCCATACATCTTTATTTTCAATATTTAGATTATCTGCATAACTGTAAAGGATGAAAGGTGATCTTCAATAGTTATGTCTTCCTCTCCTGTAAACTTGGGCATGTACTTGAGGTAATCTCCATCTAGGACAGGATTCATAGGTTGAGGAAAAACAAGAGGGGCATACCTAGTAACCACTATGGTGTCCATTATGTTTCTGGGAATATTAGCACATGCCATTGGGATGTGGACTGTAGGAGAACTAGGGGGAGATGGAGATTGGATAGGTGGGACTGGAACTATGTTTGTAGGGGAGGAATATATGGGGCTCAAAGGAAAAGAATTTTCCCCTTCTCTAGATGCAAAGACTGTGACAGGAGGAGTAGGAAAACCCAAGGTAGGGATGATTTTAAGGATGGAAATTTATTTTAAAATGTAGAAACCTTGGCGAATATTACTAATCCTTCATATGCCAACTATAAATGTTTGGCGATATTTTTGTAAAAATATTCAAATTTCTAAGGATTTTATATAGTTTT
>SNQJ01S0033233.1:19820-39894 GCA_010110895.2 Picea sitchensis
GAAAAGTGTCTCACTGTGATATGCCATTGGATGCCCATGTTGAGTAAGGACTTCCCCAATAGCATAGTCAAAGGCATCTGTCTCGATCTCAAATGGTTGTTGCAAGTCTGTTAATGTGAGCACTGGTGCAGAGAAGAGGCGATGCTTCAACTCCCCGAATGCCTTCTATTGAGATTCAGACCAAAATAATTGTTCTTTAGCTCCTACTTTGGTCACTTGACTCAAGGGCCAAGTGATATGAGAGAATCCCAACACAAACCTATGGTAGAAATTGGCAACACCTAAAAAGTTGCAGAGCTCTGTTAGGGTGGTTGGGGCTGGCCAATCTCGATTGACTTGGATATTTGTTGGATCCACATGCACCCCCCGCTCATCAATAATGCATCCCAGATAATGAACCTGGGTCATGCCAAAAGTGAATTTCTCCAAATTGGCACACAACTTGTGTTGCCACAGTGTTTGGAGGACCTTTTGGATGTGGTGGAGGTGCTCTTCCCAAGTATGGATGAAGATCATAATTTCATCCAAGTACACCACTACAAATGAGTTGGTGAATGGTCGTAGGATCTCGTCCATTAGCCTCATGAAGGTTGCAGGGGCATTCGTCAACCCAAAAGGCATGACCAACCATTCGAAAAGGCTCTCCTTGGATTTTTAGGCAGTCTTCCACACATCAAAGGGTTCGATTGGTACTTGGTGATACCCAAAATTCAAGTCAATCTTGTTGAAATATTTCACCCCCTTGATTTGGTCTAGAAGGTCATCAATCTGTGGGATCGGGTACCTATTCCAGATAGTGGTCTTGTTCAGTGCCCGATAGTCAATGCAGAGTCATCAAGTCCCATCCTTCTTCTGCACCAACACGATCGGGCTCCCATAGGGCGATGAAGAANGCAATAGCTCCTGAATCTGCCTCTTGATTTCGTCATTCTCCAGAACAGAGCATCGATAGAGGGGTTCATTGGGCAGCGACGCACCTGGGGTCAGATCGATGGGGTGCTTGACCTGGAAGTGTAGAGACACCCTTGCGGGGGAGGTGAAGATGTCCTCGTACTCCTCCACGACCTTATCCATCTGTTGTTTTCATGCGGCGGGGCCCTGTCTGGAGGTCATGGCCACAATCTTCCTCTTTCCCTGAGGGCGAATCATCAGGAAAACTAATTTCCTGGTTTTGGAAATGATCTTACTGCATTGTTTTGCAGTAACCAAAGAGATAGTGGTAGGCGGTACTATCTCTAGTATCCTGTACAACTTATTTCCCACAGTGATAATAACAGCACAAGGCCTGGACTCATACACAACATGTCACTTCCACAATTACGGTTGGCCTAATAATACATCAAAAACATCAAGAGGAGCAATGCCACATAATACCTCATTCGTGAAGGGCTTGATGTTGTAGGGAAGGCGACATTGTTGGCTGACGTGGAGGTCCCATCCTTGGTGAAACCACCCTATGGTGTATGGTTGTGGTTGTGTTGTGGTTAGCAAGCCCAACCGCTTCATGACCTCTACTGAGATGAGGTTCTTCTGGCTCCCGCTGTCGACAATGAACTACAACGGGGAACCCTTTACCCACATCTTGGAATGGAAGAGACACTCCGCCTCCTCTGGATCTTCTGGTTTCTCCTTCTGGATCTTCATGGTGGCGATAGTGGAATTGGGCTCCGCATCGATAATCTTCTTGCCCCTGTCATTCCCCTTGTTGGGTTCTGATTCAGAGTCGGAGCATGCATCTAATTCATAAGCCTTCAACTCGGCTACCAGTGACTGCTTGGCCTGACACTCAGTTGTGTTGTGAGTGGATCTCTTATGGAACTCACACCACTTCCCCGTGTCCTTTTTTGGCTTCGTGGTGTTGTTCGTTGCTTGTGGCTTTGGCAAGTTGTCCCAAGACGCCCCGCCTTGGCTTGGTCCTTTGTTCTGCGGNCACCAAGCGAGGAGATGTCGCAGAACTCCATTTACTCCTGAATGTATCTGTGCAGACAACTGCGGTACTTTAACACCAAATGTTTCTCTGAATATTTGATACCCAACTTTGTGTGTAGGGTATGAAATAGATTTGTCATCTCATGCACATCTTGGTCCCTTTGCTGTTACAACATAGTCCATTGTATGCATTTGTCCTCATAGCTCCCCACGAGATAATATTGTTCCTTGATGGCATCTCGGAAAGAATTCCAAGTGGGTGCGGACGAGAACAGATAGGGTTCCCTCTCGCCCTATTTCTTCGAGTAGGCTTCCCACCAGTCCTTGACATGGGGGGAGGCTTTGAGGAGTGCGAAAATAATCCTTTCTCGGTCGGAAAAGTCATGAACCAAGAAATATCCTTCTAATAGATTCAACCATCTATCTACAACATCTGCATCTATTTAGCCCTCAAATATGGGAATGCCAAAGTTTACTTGTACCTTAAAAGGAGTGGCGCCTCCAAAGTGGTTGTTGGATGTCGATGCGCTGCCAGTGGGAATCTGTTGAAGAATATGGGCAAAGTTGTCCATCATCGCGTTCCTTTGTTTCTCGAGGGCCTCCTCGAGCAACATTTTGATAGGATCTCCTTCTCCCTCATATTTATTTTCTTCCCCCATGGAGGGTAGTTGGGGTTTGCGAGGCTGATATTGCAAAGGTTCAACCAGATCAAGCCCCAACTCCTTATACCCCGACCTCGTTGGGGGCATGCAAAGAAGGATCGAGAATGAGCAGACCGCTCTAATACCACTGATCCCAATTTATGTAGAAACACAATGAAATACAAAAATACACATAAACACAAAGATGCAGTGGAAATAAGATTTCATTTCATTAATAACAAATGACTGAAATATGCTTACAAACAAAATGGAAATAAACTAGCTAGGGCGCTGGTAGCTTATCTCTGAGAAGAGATGTGGTAGATACTGGCCCCTGAACTATGTTACAATGAGGCTCGAAGGCCTATTATTATTGAGAAACAATGGAAAACCCTAAACATCCAAAGACCTAACCCTAGGAGATGAAACGTCAAGACTATGGGCCCTGTTTGGGTAAGTTGGTACATCAACTTCCTAGGGATTTAACTTTGGCATAAGATCTTTGTTTGACGTGTTCCATACCTCGTTAGAAATATCTATCCAAGTACTACAACTTTTTGGTGAGAAACATTGATCTACAATCCATGTTTCTCCCCGTTTTCCCAAAAAACGTCGTTTAAGGCCTCAAAATGACTCCAGAAGTTAAGGACCCGAAAAACTGCTAAAAATAGTAAACTGTGCGGAAACTGAAAATATGAAAGAAGCAATGGTGGGGGTCCAAGTGGAATAGGTGGGTGGCCACCAATATCCACCTGGATTAGTATAGACTGTGAATTATAGAAAAAAATATCAGAGTCTATGTTCCTAGTTTATGTATATAAATGATATCATAGGATTGAATATCTATTACCTCTTAGGATGTTAATCCCCAGTTTTCATACTTAAAGGACATCCTAACTTATGTGACCCATCAATGTGACTTATTACATCAAATTGAACTTGCAAGCTAAAAATCCCCTTTATAGGGGCTTTGTGTCGGTTTTGGGCCATATGCATGTCCTCAAATCCCTAGAAACATTTATTTGAGGCAAAGTTCTTGGTTTTGTATCTCCAAACTATAAATCTAGAGCCAAGACCCATACGTGGTCCATCAATCACTAGAATCATTCTCGTCTCTCACTTGCAAGCCAAATATTCCATTGTAGGTATTTTGTGGTGATTTAGGGCTATGTGCATGGGTCTTGAGATGTAAAAGTAATTTTTTAGGACTAATTCACCATGCTTTAGCTTTGAAGAATGTTCTAGGTAAGGAGATCCATCCATAGAAAGAAAAATGATTAGAACATGTGTGTCAGGTATCTAAATATTCTTCTCTTCACACCATTCCAAAAAGGGAGAGAGAAGGAAAGTGTGCCCTACTTGCTAAAGAAACTGGGTCAAGGCACCTCTAACATATTTGATGTTGTTGACACTATACAATGTTGATATCTCATTCATGACATACCAGGGGAAAAAGAGTTAAGACACTCTCTGCAAACACACTACACATATAGTTGTTGTCTAAGGGTAAAGAAAAAAAAGGGTTTTTCTTAGTAGGACACACCTACAATGGTCCCAACACCACCATATTTATCATCATTGACCTCCTCACTATCATTAGCATTGATTTACTCATTGTCATCTTAGGTTTTGTACACATTGGGATAGATAAAATTTTGAAAATACTATGAATTTACAACACACCAAAATCTCATTTCAATAACACATCAAAAACATCTAGCAATTCTTTCCATGTGCCATTTCGAGTTATTAAGAATGTGTGTGTGTTTCTATATGCCAAGAACACACACGAGTAATGATATAATTTTTTTTCTTATGCAAGAAAAACAAGTATGTGTTTTGGTGAAGTAAAATCAATTTTATTTAATCAAAATGCATACACATTTTAGTTAAGGAAAACGCACACAAATTATTTTTGGCCTAGCATGCATGTCAAATGACCTATCAAGCTCAAGCCTCCTCGAACCTATTTTTTGTAGATGTGTTTTCATTCTAGAATTTCATAATCTGACTGGTTTTTTTAGATGTTGGATTTCATCTAAAAGGTCCACCAACCAACTTCCTGTTCGCACCTTAAGATAAAATTAAAATACTACATTGAGGTCATTTACCATAATCTTTCTGTTACAACTAACATAAATAAGAAAACCAACATTGCTAAAATAAGAACAAACTCTCATTAGCTCCATAGTGAAACATGTGTTGGACAATCCTTAGGGCATTGGACAATCCCTAAAACAAGGTGAGATGAAATAATTTGTTATCTTTGTGATACTAAGAAGTTGTAAAATGAAAAACACTCTCTTAAAATATCATGTGTCTATAGACATTAAATTTCAAGTTTAAAATATATGTTACCATACCAACCTTCTTAACCTTTTAAGTCATCAAAACTATGGAGATTTAGGAAAAAATCTCTCTAATATTTTGGAGTACGGTAATAAAATTCCAAAATAAATTAAGTAATTCTTTATCAGTTTTCTTAAAATGAGATAATCATTATCATCACTACATTAATAATACTAATATTATTATTAAAAAATATAGTTAATTAAAAATGATAATGTTGTTATAATTTAATTAAATAATTGATTGTTATATTTAACTAATTAAATATAATGATTTAATACTATAATCAAACCTATAATTAATTAAATATTGAAGTAACTAGAATTCCACACTAGGAGAATATATGCGCTCAACAATATCTGGCAGTTTTTCCCTAACCAGAAGCCTGAAAGTCTTGTTCTCTTTTTCGTTGTTTCCCTTTCTACTCCTTTACTAGCGTGACCCTAGGTCTTTTTTCTGTGGTGATTTCCATGGCGTCGGGAGGATTTGTTTGGTAGCGGTTATGGCAGTGTATGAAGAGGTCATTGATTATTCTTCGGACCTGTCGCGGTCACCTATTCAGCAGCTCGAGGATTACTCTTCTTCTTTGGGTATGCTTTCCTTTACTCCCTCCTCCATCATAGTCTTTTTTATTGCACCTTCTTCTTTGGGTATGCTTTCCTTTATTCCCTCCTCCATCTTAACCTATGAATTGAACTTTACCCATTTTTATTCCTTTATCTATATTTTTATAAAAAATGTCAAAGTTCCTTGTGGCAGAGGCACGAATCCACTTAGGACCAAGGTTTTGAATAACTAAGGAGACAAAAATTTGTCTCCCCTCATAAGGATCTTCAAAGTAATACATGATTTGAATATCCTTAGACTCCATGTCCACCTAGATCAAAGCTCATTACATATTTATTATTTTACATTGAAGGATTTTTTTTTTTTTATTGTAGCTTAGAAATATTATTGGGTTTTATTCTCTCTATTTTTTATTCTTTTGTTATTTCATATTTTCAATTCACTGGTCCCGAGGATGTAGATCAGTTGGTGACATAATGTACATAAGGCACCCCTTGTTTGAAGGTCATCGGTTCAAACCTCAACTTACCTTGTGTTCCATGCGTGGGTATGGCTAGAGATTATAGTGGTAATGATCATAATCGACCATGTGTCATACAAATACGAGCCCACCCTAGTTTCTGACTCGACCAGAGACAAAAAAAAAAATCAATTTACTGTGTCATTTTGCCTATGTGTTTTAGCTAATTAAATTTTCATTTCTTCATTTATTTCTATATCAACATCAATAATAATAAGAAACATTTTAAATTTTGGCCCGCGCCTTCAAATTAGGGTTCCATTCATTGAGTTTGTAATTATAAGTAGTACTACAAGGTCATTTGGTTGGACCTCATCATCTATACATATAATATCATCTAGTAACATTATTTAAAAGGAACTTCATTGTACTCTAAGTCTTTCCAATTAAGAAGATGATGAGAACTATGAATGTAAATCAAGTATTTTACCTTTGGTTTGTCTTCATTAGATGGCTTTCTTGTACATGAAATATTTCCAATTAAGCAGATGACAAGAACTATGAATGTAAACCAAGTTTTTTAATTTTTGGTTTGTCTTCAATAGGTGACCAAAAGGATAAGTACCATGATTCCTCTCGTGGGTTGAAAAATTGGTTACTTATGACATTAACCAAGCATATAGAATATGCTTTTAGATATCGATCATCCACAACATAAATTTTTCATATCTATTGGATATTTTCCATGACTCGTATCAAAAAATCGCATTGACCAACTGAAATCATTCATGTGAAATATAGAGTCCCCACCCAACACTCCAAGCCATGGGAGAGGTAGCCATGAATAAGGCTATCAAATTTCGGTCCTTAGTTGTAATTTTCCCATAATATCAATAAAGGAAACCTCCCTAGGAGGAGAAGATCTAAATGAAATGCATGCATAATGCGAATTTAGGGAATGCAACGAAATGTAATAGGAATAGATTCATAGAGTTTCATGGAAACCAAATTCCCATGAACAAAATCTAGAATAATCATGCATATACAATAAATTCTATAGTAGAAAATAACTCCAATTTTGCATATTCGTAAACAATGATAGAAGTCTTATCTTTTAATAAAAATTGGTCTAAGAAACTAGTTGCATAAAAGAAATTTTCCATCGAACCATAGGTACCCATTGTAGATACCACCCCCAAGCTAGGCTACAAGCTACAAGTAACTACCTTTCTCAACTCAACAAATCTACCCTCATGCTCAACCAATCTACTCACCATAGAGCATTACAACCATCTCATGTAACCATCGATAGCCAAGGAACTGTTTTCCATTGTCCCACACAACACAAGAAAGGCATACACAACTCTCCCTCAGAGTAACCTTCTCTTACAATGCTCTTTAGTGTGTGCATAAAGAGTCTACTTTGTTGTTTTCTTTCTGAGAAATGCGTACAAGAATAATATTTGGCTCTCAAGCATTGAAAGACTAGTAATGCAGAGTGGGGAAAGGTTCATGATTTACCCATCCTCTTTGCTCACCTACAACCAGGTATGGTCAGTGTAGTGCAGTGCTAGCATGGTGATCTTCGATAGAGACTAGCATGGGATCTAGGGATTGCAGGGTTGAGCATTTCACTAACTGACAGGGGGAAGTGCACCTTTGCAGGGGAAAGTTGTTTTGACTTTCCATTGAGCTTCAATGTTGAGGAGAGCACATCTCTTGAGGGTGTCTCACAGAGGTCTTACAGTACTTCGTCCTGGCATCAGCATGTACAGTTGATGGATACCGTGTTGATCTTGGTAGGGACTTGGAGGATGGACTCATTCTGTGATAAGGCCATGTGTCATGTGCAAGAGATTCACAGATTTGACATATTTCAAAATTATGCTTCATAGAGTATTGGAGTCCATTTCCTGATATGGGACCCAAGTGGTGGAGTGTATGATATTTCATCTCTGGATGGGACCTACTGTGTGTCCCACAGGTGGACATGGGACCCCGGTTTTGTATTTGGATGGGTTCATTTATTTCTTGAGGACATGCAATATTCTAGCAGGGAGGACTGTAATGTCCCCACTTTGGGACATCAGGGTATTACAGGGTGTTATGATGACTAGAGTAGCCAGATGGAGATTATAGCGAGTACATGAGTTATTGAGGGATATTTTGGGGTCCACCTTGCATCGCTCATCCTATTTCATCATTATGATCCATTCCACACGGATTGGCTTTGGTTCCGTTGCATTCCGACGATTTCTATGATTTTGAGTATTTTGAGTTATAAGTTAATTAAATTCACTGAAGAGGTCATTTTGGGCATAATAATTGGAGGAACCTTTCAATGTAATAGCTCATTGGAATCGGGAGGAACAACACTACATGATAGGGTGATGAAAAGTGACTTTCAGTGGTCAGGGAAGCCAAAAGGAGAGAGAAGGTGTTTTTCAGAGGTAAAAAGGTTAATTAATTAATTAAAGTGATTTAATTAATTAATTAATAGTTAATAAAGTAAAAGTCACTTTGGAGGAACAAGGTGTGAAGGAAGTATAAATGAGAGGCAAGGGCCTCTATTCTCTCATTCAGGTATGATTATCTTTTGATATCTGGCTTCTAGCTAGTGAGCCCATTCCTTGGGGGTTTTGAGGGTTTTGAATTAACAAACACTAGTGGATGATTCAGTGGTAAAAGATTCCACCTAGCTTGTCCCAAGCTTGGTATCGGGGAGGCAATATTCCCCCACACCATTCTAGTTCATATCTACTCAATTACAAGAGGGTTCTACACCAGCCACAATCACAGGAAGAGAGAGGACACACCATTGGGGGGTTTCCAGCAAGGGGGGCACACCATCCATTGAGGGAAGTTCGTTCCAGGTGATTGGCATGGATTCTGGAGATTCTAGCACCTGGGTTTTCATTGTAGGATCCTGGCCATTAGATCTAGTGCACTCCGGAGTAGTTTTATGGACCATTTGATTTACTAGATGCATTGGATGAATTGGAGGAGAGGAGCACACATCAGAAAGTGATTTTAGTCATTTGATAGATTAGATATTCACCATTTCTCTTGGGACTTCACCAGGGAGGTAACCGAGCCCTGATCTATCATTCTAATGGTTTTGTGGAGCATTTGGAGGCCTCTATGAGGGAGGTCGAATTATCTAGGGTTTCAGGCATCCAGAGGGGTAATGGTTTTGTGGAGCATTTGGAGGCCTCTAGGAGGGAGGTCGAATTATCTAGGGTTTCAGGCATCCAGGGGGGCACACCATTCCTTGGATGGAAGTTAGATCTATGGGTTTGAGAGGGAATTTGGGGATTTGAACACTTGGGTTTTCCTTGCAGTAACCCGATCTATCATTCTACTTAATTTGGGGTCATTTGGAGACTTCCTTCAGTCAGGCTGAATTATTGAGGCTATTCAGCATTCCAACATGACATAGCATCATCCAACATTGGGGGTTTGGAACTTCATACAACCCATATATATTCTTGTATTGGTCTTTATCGTGTATCCAACCTTTGGAGCCTTTCATATTCTTCCCGAGAGCATTTTGTAGTAGCTTCTATTATGTTTATTGGATCCATCTGTTGATCATTCCAGATCTACATTGCTTTATCTTCTTATATGTTGTTGCAAATACACATATAAACCATCATTATAACCCTAAGAACAACCTAAAGAACCATAGTAAGAAAAGTGTTTGACGAAATGGCACACTCAGAAACAATTAAAAATCATGCAAAAACGTGATGTCCCTGACATATTAGCTTGGGAACATTACATTGATGAAGTATTGAACCCATTATTTAGAATAGTCAAACTTGCTAATGAGAAAAAGACGAAAACATAGTTATAATTTAAACGAAAGTAAACAATTGATAAAAATTAATGTTTTCATTTAAATTAAGATTTTTATGCTCGTCTCTCCTTCATTCAAATTTGATCAAATGTGAACAAATGTCAGAAAAAATATTTGTCACAATAAGCTTTCTTCCTGTAAAATCATTGTTATTAATCCATGTCTTCAACCAATCCATTCTCATAGAAGATAAATTCAATAAGGAAGAGGTAATAACAAACTCCCAAATTATGAAGCTCACCATCAACATCAAAACTCTGTAGAAATTAAAACGAAATGGCATTTGAATTTCATGAAATTCAAACCAATAAAAAAGAAAATAATATAAACTCAAACCAACCTTGAAACAAAGAAAACCAATACCAATCCAATCAAGTCAGAGGGAAACAAATGAATAATCCAAGTAAAATTTAGAGGGACCCTAGATTTTGATTAAAGAAAAATAAGGGGGTTTTGTGGGAACCCAACAAGCCCGAAGTCAATCTGGACCGTTGGTTGTCGAGTACATGTGTCCACAGATTATCAAGTATTCAAAAATACGGCTATCTGGAGGTTTTTGAATGAAAGTTGATTTGGCGTGAAAATCCTCGAAGTCTCGAAGCCCAGAGTCAATCCAGACAATTCTTTGTTGGGTACACGTGGACCGTGGATCTCCGCCCTTCTCTAGTTCGGTGTTCGACAATTCAAGAGTCTAGTGGTGATTAGGAGAAAAAAGTCCCAAAGCCTAGAGCTCTAGAGTTGATTACAGTCGTTGGCTGTTGGAGGAGTGTGAGTCGTAGATCGTGAGTTCGACATTCGTTAGTTTAAAGGTATTGCCTATTGGAGGCATTAAAAATCCTGAAGTTCCTTTTGGCCATAGATCTTGGCAAGAAACGTGGATCATCAATCCCTGAACTGTTCAAAAGTTCACCCATTTGGAGTTTGGGATATTTGAAGTGTATTGTGGGAAAATCTTCCGAAGCCCAAAGCTTCGGAGCACCAAATTTACCACTTTCGAAATATTAAGCCCTAGGTTTTAGGCCCGAGGTCAAGTGAAGACTCCACTGGAGTAAAAAGACCATCGTAATCACAAATTTTCGCGTAGTGAAAAGAAGAAAAGGCATGTGGTAAATAATTCTAAGGGTTTTGTGGGGACCTGATAGCCGCTTCAACTCCTATGTAAATTGATCCTAGACTGGGAGGTCATGTGAGCCCCCTAATAGGGGTGGGGGTTTTCATTAAATTGGTGACATAATGCACTATTAAGGCACCCCTTGTTTGAATGTCACCGGTTCAATAATAGACTTAGCTTGTGTGCCATGCATGGGTATAGCTAGAGATTATAGTGGTAGTGATCATAATCGACCATGTGTCATACAAGTACGAGCCTACCCTAGTTTCTGACTCCATGAGATACAAAAAAAAAATCAATTTAATGTGTCATTTTGCCTATCTGTTTTAGCTAATTAAATTTATATTTCTTCATTTTTTTCTATATCAACAACAATAATAATAAGAAACATTTTAATTTTTGGCTTTCACCTTCAAATTAGGGTTCCATTCATTGAGTTTGTAATTGTAAGTAGTACTACAATGTCATTTGGTTGGATCTCATCCTCTATACATATAATATCATCTAGTAACATTATTTAAAAGGACCTTCCTTGTACTCTAAGTCTTTCTAATTAAGAGGATGATTTGAACTATGAATGTAAATCAAGTATTGTCTTCATTAGATGACTTCCAGATAGTTCTTTGTTGGGTACATATGAACCGTGGATCTCCACCTTTCTCCAGTTCGGTGTTCGACAATTCGAGAGTCTAGTGGTGATTCGGAGAAAAATTCCCGAAGCCTAGAGCTCCAGAGTTGATCACAAACGTTGGTTGTTGGATGAGTGTGAGCTGTTGATCGCCAATTAGAAATTTGATAGTTCATAGGTATTGTGTGTTGGAGGGGTAGAAAATCCCGAAGCCCAGAGTCCTGGAGTTCCTTTTAGCCATAGATCTTGGAAAGAAACATCGCTCGTCGATCCCTGAACTGTTCAAAAGTTCATCATTTTGGCGTTCGGGAAATTTGAAGTGTATTGTGGGAAAATCTTCTGAAGCCCAAATCTCCAGAGCACCGAAGTTACCTCTTTCGAAATCTTAAGCCACGGGTTTTAGGCTTGAGTTCACGTGAAGATTCCACTAGAGTAAAAAGACCCTCGCGAACATGAATTTTTGCACAGTGAAAAGAAGAAAATGCCCGTGGTAAATAATTCTAAGGGTTTTTTGGGGACCCGAGAGCCTCTTCGGCTCCTGTGTAAATTGATCCTAGATCGGGAGGTTGCACAAGCCCCCTAGGAGGGGTGGGGGTTTGCATCAAGTTGGTGACATAATGCACTATTAAGGAACCCCTTGTTTGAAGGTCACTGATTCAAAAATAGACTTACCTTGTGTGCCATGCATGGGTATGGCTAGAGATTATAGTGGTAGTAATCATAATCGACCATGTGTCATACAAGTATGACCCCGCCCTAGTTTCCGACTCCACGAGATACAAAAAAAAAGTTCAATTTAATGTGTCATTTTTCTTATCTGTTTCAGGTATTTAAATTTTTATTTCTTCATTTTTTTCTATATCAACAACAATAATAAGAAGAAACATTTTAAATTTTGGCTTGCACCTTCAAATTAGGGTTCCATTCATTGAGTTTGTAATTATAAGTAGTACTACAAGGTCATTTGGTTGGATCTCATCCTCTATACATATAATATCATCTAGTAGAATTATTTAAAATGACCTTCCTTGTACTCTAAGTCTTTCCAATTAAGAAGATGATGAGAACTATGAATGTAAATCAAGTATTTTACCTTTGGTTTTTCTTCATTAGATGACTTCATTGTACACTAAATATTTCCAATTAAGCAGATGACAAGAACTATGAATGTAAACCAAGTTTTTTAACCTTTGGTTTGTCTTCAATAGGTGACCAAACGGATAAGTACCACGATTCTTCTTGTGGGTTGAAAAATTGGTTACTTCTAACATTAACCATATAGAATATGCTTTTAGATATCGATCATCCACAACATAAATTTTTCATATCTATTGGATATTTTCCATGACTCGTATCACAAAATCGCATTGACCAACTCAAATCATTCATGTGAAATATAGAGTCCCCTCCTAACACTCCAAGACATGGGAGAGGTATCCATGAATAAGGCTATCAAATTTCAGTCCTTAGATGTAATTTTCCCATAATATCAATAAAGGAAACCTCCTTAGGAGGAAAATATATAAATGAAATACATGCATAATGTGAATTTAGGGAATGCAATGAAATGAAATAGGAATAGATTCATAGAGTTTCATGGAAACCAAATTCCCATGAACACAATCTAGAATAATCATGCATAACATGCATATACAAGAAATTCTATAGTAGAAAACAACTTCAATTTTGCATATTCGTAAACGATGATAGAAGCCTTATCTTTTAATAGAAATTGGTCTAAGGAACTAGTTGCATAAGAGAAATTTTCCACCGAACCATAGGTACCCATTGTAAATACCACCCCCAAGCTAGGCTACAAGCTACATGTAACTACTTTTCTCAACTCAACAAATCTACCCTCATGCTCAACCAATCTACTCACCATAGATCATTACAACCATCTCATGTAACCATCGATAGCCAAGAAACTCTCTTCCATTGTCCACACAACACAAGGAATGCATACTAAACTCTTCCTTAGAGTAGCCTTCTCTTACACTGCTCTTTAGTGTGTGTATAAATAGTCTAATTTGTTGTTTTCTTTCTGAGAAATGCATTGAAAGACTAGTAATGCAGAGTGGGGAAAGGTTCACGACTTACCCATCCTCTTTGCTCACCTACAACCCACTGTTATTTCATCTTAGTTCTGCATTTTCCACTTTACAGTGCTAATTTTAGTTAATCTTCGTCTTGGTAATAGTTAGCAATGAAGAACAAAACATGATCAACTTAGAGCAACCATGTGAAAATGCTAAGATAAATGCTAAAATGAATGACAATAAGAATATTGGTAAACCTTAACATTACTTCTGACTAAAAGAATGTAGAACCTTTACAATTTCCATAATGATTGTACTCATCTCATGCTCCAATAATTATGTGAAAAGACTAACACTTAACCATAAAAAAAATTGTTTTTCCATAACCCCTTTATTCCTCTTCCCCTCTCATAAAATCAGAAAAATAAATATAATAATAATAATGTTAGGAAAGATAGTGCATGATGTTTTACTCTATAATCCAATCAACTTGGAAAATTAAAATGAAAAGTAATAGTGATTGTGAACTTTACTAATATATGTCATTAACTTTATGTACATATATATTGATTGTGTACAATATATGAGTGGGCCTAATGGTTAAGAACATGTGTTTCCTCTTAAGAGGTCACAAGTTCAAATCCAAGGGGGGAAGGGTATGTATACCTCCGTAGACTTTACCAGTGAAGCGACCTGGTCCTTGTCCCACAAACAAGAATAATATATATATATAATGTTTGGCAAGGTCGTGTAGAATGTTCTACTCTATGAATGTCTATGAATGTGTGAAAGACGTAATCCAGGCAACATGAAAAATTAGAAAGAAATGTAACAAGTGTCATTATGGTTCATTGTGACAAGAAATGTAAATCGTCCACCCGAAGATTCCTGTCATGTGACGCGTAGACTATGGAACAACTAAATCGTCCGGTTTCCTACTGTCTTGACTTGAATTTGGCAAATAAAAATTTCGATGATTTAACGAGCAAACATTTTTGCAATTTCATCAGCCGAATTTAGGCAGAATCCTACCTCAATTACTCAAACACATCATTCTGTTTTTCAATGTCTGTACACTGTCATGTTGTGGAATTTATGGTAACCAAGTCTTCTTTCTCACAACATAAATTATCCAAACCCCAGGAATGATGACCAAGTGGCACTTATCTAACTAATATTTAAAAAACATGACTGGGAAATAGCTGCGATTCGTGGATTAGGACTGTATACACTGTATGTAGTTCCAGGCCATCTCTCCAATTCTCTCCAGATCATCTCTCCAATTCTGCAATTTATGACAAGCATGGATATGTTGGAGGAATTAATTTTTACTTATCTCAACAACTATCATCATTTACCAGACTTATAGACTCTTCCTTCACAGACGGTTCCATATATTTTTCATGAGAACTCTCTAGATTCTCGAGAGTCTTCCATAGTCTCTATGTTATTTTTCTTCTGCTCCCTTCATTTGGTATCAAAGCCAGGTTTGGGCTAACTCCGACTTATAGACTCTTCCTTCACAGACGGTTCCAGATATTTTTTTCTAGAACTCTTTAGATTCTCGAGAGTCTTCCATGGCCTCTATGTTATTTTTCTTCTGCCCCCTTCATTTGGTATCAAAGCCTCTATGTTATTTTTCTTCTGCCCCCTTCATTTGGTATCAAAGCCAGGTTTAAGCTAACTCCTTCACGGGAGAGCCCAGGATCCTGAGAGGAGTCACCCAATGGTGCAAATATGAGTGGAGGAGCATCGCGTTGTTGTTGGAGCAGAAGTTGTAGTCGATGTTCTAATTAAAGGAGGAATCACTGTGGTTTGTTAAGAAATCTGTTGTTGTTGTCGTCATGTGAGTGCTGCCCGCGGTGTCAGACTCTGTTGACAGTGTTGTGAGAATGAGAATGAGAAGGTAGCAGTCGTAGAAGTGTTGCTGCATTGGAAGCCGCGAGGTCGTGGATCAAAGCGGGATGCAGTCCCAAAAGCCGCCTTCACTCCTGCCACCGTCGTTGAAGCAACTCCTGTAGTCAAAGAGAAAACTGCGAGATGGAAATTGCATTCTGTAAAACATATGGAGACTGAGTTGTGCAAGGGGGAAATCTCGAACCTTCATGAGTGCCGTGCCCTCAAATTATTTGATGTTCTGATTCTAAAGAATCTTGCCTGCTGAAAACCAGCTCCGAAATCCACCAGGGTAAGCCTGCGAGATAAAGCACCAGGCCTTAATGCGGTTCGAACACTCGCACTATTTGTTTGTCTGAAATTGAATTCCGGCAGAACGACTGTGGAAGAACGCAAAGCCATCGGCTGGATTGAAGATGATGTGAACATCACCATCCTCGCCATTTGCATGCTTTACTACTTATTAAAAGAGGCAAGTTAATCTTACCTTTTTAAATGTGACATGCATGGAATGCCATATGTGACGAAAGATTTTGTGAGGATAAGAATGGAGAATAGTGAAATCAAAGTCATTTTAATGCAAATTACAAGGGTCTTGGAAAAGAGAAATAGCATGAGTGAAGTATTTGTTTAAAGAGATATGAAGAGGCATTGTTGTGTTAAATGTGGTCATGTGGGTTTCATCTTCCGAAGGGAGTTGAGTCAAAGTGGTGTCAATGTCTTCCATGTTTTTGGTAAGGTGAGAAATTCATTTTAATGTGGCTGAAGTGAAATGCATTGTTGAAAGTGCTTGGAATGGTTATGTGGAGAAATGCATCTCACAATGCATTTCACAAGTGAAATGCATTGTTGAAAGTGCTTGGAATGGTCATGTGGAGAAAATTGAGTCAAGTTGTAAAAGATGAGAGTCAAGTTCAAGTGAGAGGTTAAGGTCAAGTGAATGAGTGTAAAAGCTTTGTGAAAATGAGTCTTGAAATGTAAATGTGTGAAAATCAGTCTTGAAATGTAAAGTCATTAATATCAAGAAGAGTCAAAATGAGTGCTAGTTAAAGTTAAAGTGAGAGTCTCTTTGTTAAACTAGTCAAAAATTGAGTCCAAATCAAATGTTAAGTGATGTAAAATCATGACAAGTGGTGCATCAATTAAGTTTGCCAATCCATTGTCATAGGTTGTCTTGTTGGATCTTGATCAAGTCCAACAAGAAACATATCCATAAAGAATATTGAAAGGAAAAACAAGATGCAAGAAGCAATGTAAAACAATAAAAGACAGACTCATGATGCAGAAGACAAAGGGTGATAGAAAACAAAAAAATGGATGGTGAAAGACAAGGAAGAAAGACTCTCATTGGAAGAGGTAAATGACAAAGAAGAGTGCAAATGAAGTTATGTAATTCTTAATGATGAGATGTAAATGAGCATATGTAATGGGCTTGTAATTTGTTGGGCATTTAGTAAAGAATGTGGAATTTTTGTACCTGAGATGAAATGGTGCGTATATGTTGTAAGGGGTGCATGATCAGTAGTACCCAACACCCTAGAGATTTTTGGTCCAAAGTTGTAAAGCTTAGCCATAGGCATAGGCAAGCTATATTCCTCAGGTGTTTAGTAAGCCCTGTTGAGTCAAGCCTACATGGATTAGAGTGGTCATGTAGTGTGTATCCCTCTTAGGAATAAAGAGTGGATGTGGCATTAAGTTGTGGAATTAACCATTAGGTAGATACGAGGGTGGCATGTGTACTCGTATCTAAGTTTGATGGTGATTGGAGAAGCTAGATCTTTGATTAAGGGGAGGAATGCGAGATTAAGTAATCTCAGAGTGTAAGTTGGTTGGGACCAAGTTATGACTAAAGGAGTTTAATGTATTGATGAACCATGTACGTGAAAAAGATACCTAGAGAACTGGCGAGTACAGCGGATGGTACCCATGTATCAATGATGAATTGTTTGCAGGTGTAAAAGTACGATGCAAAAGTTTGAGCATTAATCAATGTTATGTAGGTACAAAAGAAGAAGAAAAAAAATGTTCGAGGATGAAACTCATAGTGAAGAAAATCCCAAGTGAGTGTGTGTTGTGTAAATCAATTTCCCCATCATGCAAGGTTCATGGTCAGCCAAAACCAACAGTAAGCATAGTTTGTGGTCAACTAGAAACCACTTGGTGTGATGGTTCATGAGCATTGTTATTGTTAGGGATAAGCCGTAAAATCCCAAGGTGATTTATGATGAGGGGAAGCTAGTAAAATAAAGTAGAAAATTGAAGGAAGCGCAACCATATGAAGATAGAAAGTAGAGATGATGACATGACTCAGAAGACATGTATTTGTTAAGGAGAACACATTGTAGATCAAAGGAGCAACTTGCAGACATATTTACAAAGGCTTTAGCACAAGACCAATTTGAGTATTTGAGAGAAGCATTGGGCATTAAAAATATTGATGTAATTAGTCGTATAAATTAGGGGGGAGTGTTGGAGGAATTAATTTCTACCTACCTCATCAAATACCAGACTTCTAGACTCTTCCTCCACCGCCATACCCACTGACAATCCACCGACAGTTCCAGATATTTCCCTCCGAGAACTCTCTGGATTCTCGAGAGTCTTCCATGGCCTCTATAAATATGAGGCATATGTATTTGTTTTATTCATTAAGCAATAAGATCAATTTCTTCTGTGTTATTCTTGTGTGTGATTTTTCTTCTGCCCCCTTCAGGATAGACTTCCGAATATTGCAGAATCCAACCCCACAGTCCTTATTGTTGCAGAATCCAACCCCACATTCCCTATCCTCGATGGTTCTCGTCTCTGTCCTAAAAATCTATCAGACTGTCCCTGAATAAATATGTCATAAAAGCACAACCAAAAGACGAGGAAAGATGCAAAAAAATCTATGAAAACCATTATGTCCATTATCCTGATTCCGCCAGTTATGGCATATCTAAGCTTGTCATAAGATTTCTCAAATTCTCCTGTATGAAATTGAATGGACAYGAATTTTCTTTGAAATGGTGTTGATCTGGGGGAAAGCACAAATCTCTGGCCCTAGCCCACACAACTACTAAAAGTACCCACGGATTCTCATATTACATGGTATTCGAGCCTTCAATTGCTCCAAATAGGTAGCCCCTCCGATGCYTATATGATTCCAKAAATGACAAAAAATGTTGAGAGTTTCGATGAAGAGAACTRTGTGAGYCRTTCCTTGCTTTAATAGTTTGATCACAGACAAACCTCTGGCCTTATCCCACACAAACAAAGCACAAAAAAACCTCTGGCCTTAGCCCACACAACTACTAAAACTACCCATAGATTCACATATTACATGGTCTTCGAGCCTTCAATTTCTCCAAATAGGGAGCGCCTCCGATGCCTCTATGATTCCAGAAATCACAGAAAAAGTTGTAACTCTTGAGTTCCAATGAAGAGAACTGTGTGGGCCACTCCTTTCTTTAATCGTTTGACGAACGGATTGACGATGTGGGTAGCCCAGTCTCATATAATCGAATCTGACGTGACACAAAACCCTAGATCAAGTCATTTGCCAGGCTTAAACTAATTTTAGACACGGACTATAATGTTTCATAAATTAATCTGACGGAAGATGGGCTACTTTTCATTTACTACCCTCTTTTACTAATGATTTGCTTCAAATCCCTTCCTTCTCCTTTCAAAGGTGAGGTAGAGGAAGCTGAGGCCGCTTATGAAATCTGAGTCAAGTGAAGAGTTAAAAACTCAAATCAATAATATAGAAAGAAATTTAAAACTCCCAGAGTTAAAAACTCAAATAAATAATATATAATAACATTTACAATTCCAATGTAATAAAATGAATTCAATTTGACATGTCACGTTCCCACGATGTGCATTGCAATCATGCATCTCTTGAGAGCGTGTGGCACCACAACGTTTCACACTTGGCTGTTTGGAAACACCAAGGTTACTTGGTCGAAACAATGTCTCTTCACCTAGAGCATACCCATACTTCGTTCTAGGCAATCGATGTGTCACACTCCTACTCTAGTGCAACTCTTGTATACTTAGACAATCATTAACTAATTTAACACTTAGCCATTTTTAAGCATATATCCAAGAATATGAGAAACCAAGAGAACAAAAAAAATAAAATTGAAAGACAAACTATGATATATTGTGGGTGGCACAAACTGTGCCTAATATCCGACTAAGTCTTTGTTATAGAATAACAATTACAACATGAGCACTATCGCCTCGGTTCAAGACTTAAGCAGGGTCAAACAACTTGCCTCACCTTGTGAAAATTCCAGGTCCTATCAGCGTGCCTTCTTGGTCTGTCTTTGACCAAGGAAAGGCTCTAAGTTTCAACTGCAAGTAAAAGTATTTTCTGCTGTTTTATAACAACCAACAATCCAAATTTATCTTACTGATTTGTTACGGTTATGTTATCAATTTGGGTGCTCTAGCATGTTGTTTTTTTCACAGAAAATTAGTACATGCAACTCAAATAAACATAACACACCTAATACATCGTTTACTGCTCAAAATGAACAAATCTAAGAACTAATACATGCATTTGTAGACACAGGTATTTTTGGTCAACATGACCCTGGACAACCCCC
>SNQJ01S0033233.1:39904-61571 GCA_010110895.2 Picea sitchensis
TGGTTTTTTAGCGGAAAAAACCCTAACCCAAATTCATTGTGAACTTTTAGTGAAGTATTTGGGCATAATTCTTTGTTGTCCTAGTGCGCCCTATCCTAGCGCACCTTCTGGTGCCCTCAGTGAAAAAAATTTCAATATTGATTTTTTGAGTCAGACAGGTTGAAGTCAAACCTCTGGTTAAAGTTAAAGTTATGAGTTTCCTTTAGTCAAAATATTAGACTGATTAAGGTTGAGATTTTAGATTTTATTTGCACTATATTCCCTAACTTAGATTTCCATCAAGAAAACATATTGTCTTAGTATAGGGGAAAAGTTGGAGAGGATACTTGTCATCTTGAGTGAAGGAGACTCGGAAGAAAAACAACAACACTCATTCTTAGAGATAAGAATCCATATTCCATGTTTGATTGATTAAATTGATTAGTTTCCAATTTGCACATATCAAGTTTGATAATTTCTACATTACAAGTAAATACTATAGTTGTGAAAACAATATTTTAAAGGATTTATTACTGCTAGATACAAAGAATACTTAGTAGCATGTGAGTGCTATTGATATAAATGCTTATTGTACTTGTTTGCAAGATTAACTAACATCTCCTCTAGGAAATATTTATTGTTTTGCTTCCAGGAAGTTCACCTTGGTAATGATATGTTGATTACCATGAAATTATCTTTTATTCTTGTTAACATAGATATGTTCGTATGAAAATGCTATTATATTGGAAATAATTTTTCTCTTCTTGCTCTTGTCTCARGCAGGTTATCTTGTAAATTCCATGGAGGTTACAATGGAGATATTGTTGTTCTTGTTTCTTGTTCGGGGAAGGTCACAAGTGATAGCTTTGAGAATGAGCTACTATGACGATTCTTCTCGTTATTGTTTTTATTATTATTATAAGAGTATTATTCTTTTCTATTGTTTTCCCTTGTTGTTGGTCTTGTTCCAGATATGTCACAGGTGATAACTATGAGGGGAGATATAGTGATGGTTTCAAGAGGAAACATATTAAATGGTCTCTAGTTTGAGACATGGAGCATATTATCTAGATAAGAAGTTCTATACACGACCGTATACATCCATGCACCGAAGAAAAAGAGGACGAATTTAAAACCTTATGGAAAGAAGGATACTTTTGCGATATATAGAGTATCTCACATGGAGATTGATTGTAAGGAGAAGTAGGCTCCAAAGATGACTGAAAAAATCCCTCTAGTCCAGTTGATCACTCCTCAGATCATTAGGAATAATTAATAGAGCCAGAAGGGCCTACCTAGAATCATTGCAGTAACCAGGAAGAGACCAACATGGTCTCGTGATACTTTATAGGATGCAAAGGGGATACATATATGTGCATTGATAAGTAATATCATGAGGAGGAGAAGATGGATCCACCAGTGGTGAGGTAGGTGGCCCCACCAAGTACCATCTCAGAAGGAGCTAGAGTTCATAGGGAGTCAACCATCATGATCTAGCAGGAAGGAGCAACCTCCTCTGGACCGTTCATAGGAGATTATACTTCATAAGAAATCATCACATACAGAGGGAGAATATGGACATAGAGATTATATAGAATCATAGGGAGTCAAGCTTCAGAGGGATCATGGAGACTTAGAGTGAGCCTAATCTTAGAGAGATTCAATGGCTTAGAGACTTTCATTCAGAAATTATTCCTCCTCATATTCATATGGGAGAGAGAGATGTCTTCTAGGACTGACATACAGGTGCCATGAGTTTAGGAGGCTAGATCAAAGCATCAGAGGCTTCGAGGAGATATGGGATCTCCTTGGAAGATTCCCTTATTTCAGTGACCGAGGAGGAATCTAGTCAAAAGGACTAGGATATGGAATTTACCTTGGTTCTGAGATGAGAAGGAAATCGATGGTGACTTCCAAGTTGATCTACAAGATCAAGAATGTTATAGATAACAATATAGAGATGTACAAAGCTTGATTTGTGGACATAATATTCTCCCAGCTGTTGGAACCCTATATAATAGGGGAGTCAGTGTTCTGACTAATATCTATCTTCTTCAGGCATTATGTTGTTTCTCACGACGCACAAAAAAAGTGTAAAAGCGACATAAATTTCTCAAATCACCTCAAATGTTATCACACAAGAGTTTTTGTTTTCGGTGGTTAAAGAGTAGAGTTTCATGCTATGTTAGCTACCGAAAGTGAGAGCTTTCGGTCACTTAGAACCCTTTTTTTGTGTACCTCTAGCCACTGAAAGCCTGTAGCTGGTTTAAAAAAAAAAAAAGAATGTTGACCCAAGGCCAAGCTCAACACCGAGAGTTGTTATTCATAATCCAGAGCCACGCATCTGCATCAACAACAACACAAGGCATGTTGGGGGTTAGCACGCAACATCAACTACACATAATCCAAAGTCCAGCATACAATCGCCAACACATATGGAGTAGGAAAGGCCAAAATTAGGCTCTCAGACTTATGCAGGCTTATTTAAATAATTTTATTGAAATTTCCAGCAAAATGTTAGGCCCGAGGGCCAAGTGTTAGCTCCAGCTCCAGCGCTCCACGTGACATAGACACAACACCAAGTCAATACAGTACATACAAGTGATAGTGCAATTATCCAAAGGATGTATCGGGTGCCTAAGGTGTCAAAGGAATCGCCCAAGTGTGACCAGATAGTTGAGGGAGATAGCTCGCAGGTGTCGAATATCATTAGGTCGTTTCCAACAAATGTTTACACTTGCCACCAGATGCCCGAAACTCAGATTTAACCAAAATAATAAGGTTTTACATCAAAGAGAGAGATGAGCATATTAAAATCGGGTAGGCCAATGGTAACTATGGTAGTATCGGTGATTGGAATAATGTACAGAGTCCAAGTATTAGGCGTTGGAATATATATCAGTACTATTACCATATCAACTCAAAGCTAGTACCCAAGCTCCAACACAAATCCATACAGAGCACCAACATACCAATCCACGAGTCGAGAGGTAGTCTCAACGAGCCTCAAGGTCTAAAAAATCCCAGTTCATTTCTAGTCACCTCAATTGCCACTTGGAGGAGTTGATCTATTCGTGAAATGGGGCTTTGCAAGAGCTAATCTAAAGAGGTTTTTTTTTTAGGGTTGCATTTGGCCTCGACACTTGTACTAGAATTCAAGCTCAATTTCAGGGTAAAGAATGAGTAACAGGGAGCTTCTAACTATTCATCCGATTGAACTTAAATTCTCGTTCGAATTGAAGAAGCATAGCTCGTGTTCTCTTCAGTTGGTAAATAACTCAGATCATTATGTGGCCTTCAAGGTGAAAACCACATCCCCAAAGAATTATTGTGTACGACCCAACACTGGCATTGTCCTTCCTACTTGTGATGTTATATCTAGTATGCAATCACAGCGAGAAGCCCCTCTTGATCTGCAATGCAAAGACAAAATTCTTGTGCAGAGCGTTGTAACACCTTATGGAGTAGATCAGAAGGATATCACTTAGGATATGTTCAACAAGGAGGAAGGGAAGGTTATTGAGGAGTGAAAACTCAGGTTCAACAAGGAGGAAGGGAAGGTTATTGAGGAGTGAAAACTCATGGTAGTTTATGCTCCTCCACCCCAACCTCCTTCTCCAGTTCTTGAAGGGTCAGAAGAGGGTTTACCTCCAAGGGCATTTCCATCTAATAGTGGAAAACAAAATACTGGCTTGTTTGAAGTGGAACCCAAAGAACTTGGTGAATTGAAGGTGAAAGTTACTGAGGCACGGACATGCTGTCAAAGTTAACATATGAAAGCAACACAATTGTGCATCAAACTCAACAAATACGTCAGGAATTGGAATCAATGCACCAAGGAGCTCAAAACACCCAATAGGACAAAATATGATCTTAGACAGTCTGCGGCATTGGGTAAATGAGTACCATATTGATGGTTTTTTATTTTGCAATTCTTCATCTCCAATGAGAGGGCCACATGGTGAAATTCTAAGTCGACTCCCATTAATAAAGGCCATTGCCTTCGATCCCGTTCCTTCTATGATTAAAATCATTGCAGATCTATACTTGCCAAGTTTGGCATTGTGCAAGGCCATCCAATTTACACATTGGAAGAAGTGGGCAGAACTAAATGTCAGGTTCCATGATGATGTTAGAAGATGTCTAAGGGTTGAAAAAGGTCAATTAAGAAACTTTTCAACCAGACTTTGTGGCAGTGGACGATCCCAGAACTTTGAACAAAACTTTATACTTAAGACTTCCTGCCAACACTCTGTCCTTCAATGAGATTGTGGCGCTTTGGGAAAAGAAGATTGGCAAGACTCTAGAATAGGTCTATGTCTCCGAGGAGCAGGTTGTCAAATTAATTGCAGAGACACCATTCCCAACTATTATTGTCATAGAAATCAATCACTCTATTTTCGTGAAAGAGGATCAAACTAATTTTGAAATTGGACCTGATGGTGCAGAGGGAAGTCAACTTTACTCTGATGTGAAATACACCACTGTCAAATGGAGACTACTCAGGAAATGATTCTATTGGTGGGATTTTCAGCAACACTGAATACATTCTTGCGCTGTCAGTGACACCAAATTCATGCTTGCGCTAACTCTGTTGTTTTTGCAGGGGTTTTGACATTATCTCCATATCTTTTAGAGCATATTCAACTGTATTGGGAAGAGGCTTTAGAGGCAAACTTAAAACAGGTTGAGGAAGATATCTCTGCTTTTGCAGCAAATGATGATTGGGTCCTCACTTCACCAGTTAATGGTATCCTTATGAAGCACACATCTCGGATGCAAAGTACTGCTGGCTTGGTTTCTCAAGTTAAGCTGGCTAATAGTGCATTCAAATTTATTTCAGTGGTACAAGACATTGTAGAATGTTTGACCCCATTCACAATTGTGTACTTTGGAGGATGTATTCTGAATGGTCTTGCTCGCCTTTTTGATAGCTATATAAATGCTTGTATGAGAGCTATACCCTATCCCTCGGAATATGAAAATAACACAGAGTTTAGAGATAACTCTAATTTGATTTGTGCGGAAACAGAGGCTCAACAGCTTGCCCTTTTGGGAAATGCATCATCCCTTGTTGATGAACTGATGCCACTCTCTATCTCAAATTTTTTGGGATAACAAACTGAAAACCAAGAAAGCGCTGTGCAACTGATTGGAAATACGTATCTAAATGGGAAAAGCGAGGATCTATTTTGGGATGCAGATGCAATGCCTTCTTCATCTTTCTAGGCATTATTCATGAAATTGAACGAGCTTGCACAACTTGCTGCATTTGCGTTGGTTGGAAGAGATAGAGGTGGCAGAGTATCCTTGTTTTGAGGCATGCTTTAGAATGTAACTGGTAGTCAAAACACCAGATCAGCCTTCCAGGATTTGAGGCAACAGTTTGAGGAAGATCATGGAGCAGATGGAATCTCGACCAGTGGCAGTTTAATTTCATGCATGACAAATGGAAAAATATCCCAACATTTAGGCATTGATTGAACCATATGGAAGACAGGGAATTCATTTACAGGGAACACATGGCAGCGGTTAGAGCACCGATCCTCCAACTGGTAGCAAATATCCAACAACCTCAAGAATTCGACGGATTATGCATTTATTTGTTTTGATGCTGTTAGAGTCTATTCGCCAGCAAATAAAAAACAACCTCCAGTGTGCCAGATGTTCAGGCAGCAGTTACCGATTTTAACTTTCCATTGATTTGTTGTTTTGTTTGTCTTAGAGACAGCCTACAGGTTTCAAAGAGTATTGTAACTGCTTTTCTATTTTCAGAAAGCAAAGGTAGGGTGCGAGTCTTGGGCAAGGTTGAGGGAATTTATGTATATATACAGATGAAAAAGATGAAAGGAGGGTTCGACCTGGGAGGTGTTTTTCCTTTTTGGCTGGAACATGGGCTTTGCCATTCCATAAAACTTTTTCTGTAATCATTATATGATTGATCTGCAATGGGCATGCTTTTTACAGGATTCTTGTGCAGATGTGTTGGTGGCGTTTCTTTCCTTGCTAAGTATTTTTCCTGTCATCTTTCCACTTGTTTTCAATTCTTATTTTCAGAAGATAATAAAAGAGCATAATTTATTAGAAAAATACTCTGCATCTGATCTTTTGGTAATCTTTATGTTCTCTTCTAAAGCTCAGTTTAGGAATTATTAACTGCTCCTTTGCTTGTTTTTTTTCTCTCCTATTTCTTCCTCAATCGACACCATTAAAACTTGATTCAATCCAACATTTCCACTACTTTTCCCTCTGTAATAGTTTTGTCTAGATCTGAGAGTGAATCACATATTTAAGTGCAGACCCCATTTTCCCAATGGCCCTCCTTGATGTCCCAAACCAACCCTTTAAAAACCAAAAAACCCCAACCCCTTACTTTCATAGCTAGCCTAATATCCATCCCATGCAAACCAAGTTAAATCGAAAAGAGAGAGCCCTCTCTGAGTCTTGGAGGGCTAGATCCAAGAATCCAAGTGGTTCGAGGTTACCTCTGTGACTGCCTCCGCAGCCTTGGGCAAATTACAGAGCGTTAACACCAGCAAGAAGGAGAATATTATGACAAGACAATTTACCCAGTAGCAAGAAGAAGTGTACATAGAGAAGCCACAAGATACATGAGAAGGAGTCTCATGTCTATAGATTGAATAAGGATTTTTACGGGCCTAAGAAATCACCCAGGGCATGATATTCCAGATCAAACAGTTTCTTGATGAGCTTGGGCTTTACCAAGAGTAAAGAAGATTTCAACCTTTAATACAAGGTTGTGTATTGTGGACCAATGAGATTAGTGTTATATGTGGATGACCTGTTTCTAACAAGGGACACAAAGCTCATCATAGAATGAAAGAGAAATCTTTCATTTGAGTTAGAAATGAAAGATGTGGGTATGATGCATCACTTTTTGGGCCTAGAGGTGTGGCATAAACCGGATGAGATTTTCCTATGCCAAGGAAAATATGTGGTAGAAATACTAAATATATTTGATATGATGGATTGTAAATCCATTCCCACACCAATGGTGAAAAACCTGAAGTTATTGAGTGATACTTCTTCGAAGATAGTGAATTTCACCATGTACATGAAGATGATTGGTTTGTTGATGTATTTGACGAACACTAGACCAGATATATGCTTTGCGGAAAACACTTTGAGTCAATATATGGTTGAACCAAGACATGTTCACTTGGTTGCGTCTAAGCATGTGTTGAGGTACCTGAAAGGTATAGTTGATTATGGACTCAGATATGTTTCTAATCATGAGATAATCCTGCAAGGGTATACTGATTCAGATTGGGCCGGTAGTGTCATAGACTGGAAGAGTACATCTGGATGTTTCTTTAGTGTGGTATAAACTATGATCTCATGGTTTAGCAGAAAGTAGACTAGTGGGGAACTCAGTACGAATGAGGTAGAGTATATATCATCTTTTTCAACTAGCAATGAAGTAGTGTGGTTTCATAAGCTGCTTGCATGATTGTTTGATATCGAGTTAGAGGTGACTTGTATCTGGTGCGACAACTAGAGTTGTTTTAAGTTGTCAGAGAAATCGTTGTTTCATGACAAGTCCAAGCATATCGAGATCAAGTACCATTATATTAGAGATATGGTGCAAAAGGGAGTAGTGAAGCTCTAGTATGTCGCTATAGACGAGCATATAGAAGATGTGTTGACCAAGCCTTTGCCAAGGGTAAAGTTTGAATACTTCAACGAAAATCTTGGTGTGGTCCAAAATTATGTCCCTCATAAGAGGGAGGGATATGTCACATATGTCCTTCTCAGGGTAGTATCTTACAAAGTGTAGCACCAATCATCATGACCTCACACAAGGTTAGCAGATGTCGATCCTTTAGGGATGGAAAGCTTCTGATATTTTCAAGATGGAGGGCCAATATGTGTGGTTGGAGGTGTTTCCTATCCTTGGGATAGATGGGTAGTGTGTGCACACTACATTGCCTAACCCTCATGGTTATATTCCTAGTCATTGTGGGTTGGATACGTGATGTGCCAACCAGAAGAACTAGCTCTAGGGCTAGTTGCTAGATTATGTATGAGATGGTGAGTTGTAGTTTCCAAGAATTCGTTCCATTGGGAAGTAACGCAGTTCTGGGTAAACTGGATCAACTGCATATTCTATATTCTATGTGAGCTAGATGCTTTCCTACTTCTGTGTGAGCTAGATGCCTAGTTCTGTGTGAGATACATGAAATCCCTATAATGACATAAGGTATGAGAGGATGATGAGGTTGTTCCCACTAGAGAGATGCTACATGTATTGATGAGACCCCAAATGCATGACTATGACATGACCATCAGATAGTTTGTGTGTGTGACTATGATGGTGATACTTGTGACATGATTTGTTTGATCATGAGATGGCCGGTGTGGCCATGCTACTTCTGACATGATCTATTTGATCATGATATGGCCTGTGTGGCCATGCTACTTGTGACATGATCTGATTGATCATGAGATAACCTATTTGGTTATGGTGATGATACCTGTAGATTGGTCTGCAAGAAAATGTGAGTCTTTCCCATGCCATGTGAGATGGATGTATGTGCTTGATACCATTACATGAAGAACATCTTAGTTAATACCTCCCTAGCTAAGAGGGAGTGTTGATGTTTTGGTAGTTGCGGGAGGTATTAACCTCCAGTATAAACCTTGTACTTAGAGTACAATATTATGGAAGCAAGAGAACCATTAAACATATGTGGAATTACCCTAGAAAGGAAGTCGACCCGAAGAGATTAATAATAAAGAAATAGAAAACCCTAGAAAGAGAAGTCGACCCAAGGAGAATAATAATAAAGCAATAGAAAACCATAGAAAGAGAAGTCGACCCCACCTGGAAAAGTCACTTGGATAGGATAGTATAAATAAGGAGGTGCCTAGCTCATTTTGAATCATTCATTCATCTAGTGAGTATGTTTAAGGAGAAACAACTACAACATAAGGAGGTGTGATTTTGGAGAGAGTAGTGCAACAGTTGTTGTGGAGTATTCTCATTCTTTCTGGTATCTCTCTTGTGCGATTCTCTAGGTAAAGGTACACTCTATTGGTATCATGTTAATATTGTAGAAATGGTGTTTTTGGTTAGGATTTATTTTTTGGTTCAACTGTGGAATTTCTAGAATCATTCTATCTAAGAAAAGGTTATTGTGCTTAGGGGTGGCATATGAGAATGCATATGGTTGGGTGACAATGATGTGACATTGTCTATGGTTAAACGAGCATACCAAAATTTTAACAAACCAAAGTTTTTTTTAATCATTCTAAGGAAAGTAAGTTGTGTGACCCCTTGGTGCCACAGGTCACCATTGTGTGCCCAAGGTGATCTTTCCCACAACAAAATGTATTTGTTCTCCCAACTAATTGTTTCCTTCCTTGAGCTCTTCATCCATTTGTCACCGAATCTACCCAAGGAGTTCATGCGCTCTGTGGATTTCTTGGGAGACCTTACATACTGCCTCACTCCAAGTTGTTGTCATCCCTGGAAACATCCATCAACTTCTATGGAATATCTACCCATCTTCAGTTCTTGTTGTTTCTCAACAATTGTTGCAAGCGTCACTTCAAAATTTCTCCTAAGTGTTGAACTCTTGTGATTTTGTTGATGCGCCCATATTTCAACCAAATTTTCCATGTCTCGGCACATTTCACGTCTCAAGTATTGTACTAGTCGGTTGATCAATCCAACTGTTGTGTCCAAGTCTTGAGATGTGCCTCCCCATGCATGAACTTAATATTTTCTGTCACATCTTTGTCACCTTTTCCAACTCCAAAGACTTAAGGAAAGTCTCCATCCTTGCCTCATCACTACTGCCATCGTTCAATATTCATCAAGGAGATCCTCCAGAATGTCCAAGTCTTGTACTTTGAACCTACTGGTGTTTCCATAATCTTAACACCCTTTTCATGCTGCTTCTCTTTCCCAATATGTGAACTAGTTTAATGGCCAGTTCAACGGTCACACCCCTTGAGTCTGCACACCCTCATGCACAAACTAGTCACTTCCTTTCACAATTCGGTCCATCTGTGCAACAATCTCAAACCAAGGAAAGGTTTCCCTTCACCTTGATGCACCATGAAATCACCCCAAAACAAAGTATTCTATGACAACCTGACTCCATTGTCCTCCTCATGGCACAATTAGCCAATATGTATGAAGAAATACATGCCTAGGATTCCTTTTTCTCACTACTTCGTTACCTATCCATGTTGTTGCATCTAACTTTCTATGAACTGGAATGGTTTGTATTCACCCTCAAGTATGTTTTCCAATGAAAGAGAAACACCCATGCCTAAGTAAACTCTTCATGTTGCAATCTTCCCATTCTCACAATCCTCCAAACAAAGTCAAGTGCTCAAGTCACCTCCTTTTGTCAAGTCACCTCAACGCAACTCAATGTTTGTGATGAGTGTGTCCCAAAATCCTTTTTTCAAGTCACCTCATTGCAACTCAATGTTTGCGATGAGTGTGTCCAACACGCCCTCACTCAAATGTCCCAACAAACTGTCCAAAGTGATCGAAGTAGAATGAGTCAACTTAAAAAACTTCCATGCCTTAGACACATTCGAGCCAATACTTTTCCAACCTCAACCAACGATCCCCTCCGGATCTATGAGTCATCAAAGAATCATCCTCAAGTCACAAAGGTTCACTAAACCTCATCCAATGTCTCATAGAAAAGGCGAGCGAACACCACCCAAGTCACTTGGTCTACGCTCTACCCATTCAGATTGACTCCCAACAATTCTTGGTCGACTTCCTTGCTAACCCGATTTGTCTCTTGAAATGAAACTTCCTTGCACTTATGCAAGCATCCAAAATTTGGCACTATCATCATGACCAAACGATTATGGCTAATGCACCAAACACTAGGATTCCTCATCCATCCTCTCAAACTCAGGATGTCCATACCTTACTTCTTAACACTGCAATGACTTGTCTAATGCACCTCATCAAAGAGTTTGATATCTCCCCCAAGAAAGTTTCCCAAATCTATCCACACATTCTCCCAACCAAGGCATCCAAAAATGATGGAAGAATTATTTGAATCTGCACAACTTGAGTCACCCCCAAGTCTATCAGTTTTTACCATGGGACCGAAATGCGCTTGAACCACCAAGTCATCTGACTCCCCTTCAAAGAAACCGTTTCAACACTTGGAAAATGAAGAACTCGAAAACAACCATATCTTTCTCAATGTCAACGTTTGTTCCAACCATTTTCTAATCATGTTGTCTTGGGCCTTCATTCCCAAGAAACAAACTCTTCACATGAACTCACCTCAACCACCACCTTCTATGACACAAGGCGGAGTCCATCCATCCATTTCATAAATCCATCTAAGTCCCAAGTTTTTCATGCAATTGGATGAAGTTCTCCAATGGCTTTCCATATCCACACCTTAATTGCTTCCACTTCAAGGAACCATGCATCCACCACCCAACCGTCAAGTCATACTACTGCTAACCGACTATCATAACTCTGCGAAGAGCTAACTCCTCATTTGAAGGATTCTATATCATGCAGCAACCCAACTCAACTCAATTGTTGTTATCAAAAATTCACAACATGAAGACATCATCATGGAAACATTCCCAAACAACTGCCTAATGTGGAGCTATTCTAGGTCTCCCAGGTTTTCCAACACTCATCCAAGTGGATATTAGTTGCCAACCACCTATTCCAACTGACTTCTCTTGACATTTTTTAGTTCAACACATTCTTCTGTAATTATTTGTAATTGTGGGTTCTACACTTTTGGGGCTATTTGAAGCCCTACACAGTTTCTAGGTGGATATCGGTGGCCACCCATCTAATCCAACTGGCTTATTTTGGAAGTTTTCATGTCAATACATCTTTTTCTACTTCTAGGGCCGTTTAGGGCCCTAAACATTTTTTTTTATCTTGCCACGATCAAACTATAGATGGGGTCAGAGTTTGATGACATAATCTATATTTCTTGAAAATACCTTTCCAATGGTCTATCACGTGCCTAAAACAGAGGTCGTATGCAAAAGTTATGACCATGGGAAGTTGAGGTACCATCTTACCCATCAGGGCCCACATAACTTTTTGCGTTTCATCTCCTAGGGTTAGGTTTTTTGATGTCTAGGGTTTTGGAATTCATGAGTAATGTTAAAAAGGCCTCTGGAGCTTCATTGTAACCACTCTTCTCAGATGGATGTGCATAGCAAGCCACATCTCTTCTCAGAGATAGCTACCACCATTCACACAAGTTGTTTCCAGTTTTGTAGTTTTACAGTTTCAGCCTATTTGATTTATTCAATAGAAGTTATTATTCAATGAATATATATTTTTTCTTCTCTGCATCTCTATGTTATTGTATTCATACTATTATTCCTTTCATTCTTATCATAAATACGGATGAAACACACCCAAGTGCTTCACCTCACTGCAACCCAAAACTTCTCCTCTTCAAAATCACTTTTGTGCCACCCTCTGTGTTTCTCTTCCATGATCACTTCTTTATTTATCTCTGCGATAATTCATGCAATGAATTGTGCATTCATATTCCTTGTCTAAGTGCTCAATTCTCTCATAAAATCTTCACTAGGTCTCTCCAAGGTGTGCATGGTAGGTCCAAAACTAACATTTGTCAAGAATCAACCCAACCGACTCCGCAACAAGTTGTGTGATAGTACTACATTTAACTGGCTTTCCCAAGTGCTTGATTTTCCAATGATCACTATACCTGGTATCTCCAAGTTCTGCACAATAGGTCTGGCACTTAATTTTGTGACAAAAACCAGTCGATTGAACTTACCTCTGCAATTAGGTATACAACAATTTTTGTGATGAGTTATGTGATCACCCACCTTTCCCAAATTCTTCGTTTCACCATGAAATATTCTCTTTGTCTGCACAAGGTGTGTTCCTAGATCTACATTCTCATTGAAACATCAACCAATCCTCTATTATAGGTCTGATGCAAATTTTATAATGAAAAATTTCACTGCATTGAGCCATTCACCAAGTTTGAAAACATTCCTACCAAACTGCCTTCAAATTTTTCTTTCATACCATCTATCATGTCCCCATAGGATGTCTTGCGATCATGCACCTCTTGATGATGTGCAACACTTAAATGTTTCACGCTTGGATTCTTGGAAACACTAAGGTTACTTGGTCCAGACTATGCCTCTTCACCTAGAGCATACTCATACTCTATTCTAGGCTACCGACGAGTCACACTCCTACTGTAGTGAAACTCTTGTATACTTAGACAATCATTAACTTCTTTAACACTTACTCATTTTTTAGCGCACATCCAATAATATGAGAAGCTAAGAGAACAAAAATAGAACAAACAAGATACAAGCTTAGATATAGTGCAGGCATCACAAACTGTTCCTACCACACGACTAATTCTTTGTTATAGAAGAATAGTAAGAACATGAGAACTACTGGCTTGGTTTAAAATTTTTGTAGAGTCAAACAAATTTCCTCACCTAACCAAAAGACTCATGAAAATATCCATCACCACAGGAATCTCTATTTCAATCTTCTTTTCTACCATCTGTTGTGCACCTCAAATGTTCCTCCAACCACAAACTTGTCATATCTTCATTTCCAAAGTCTCTACCTCTTTGTTTATGTTGATTTCACCAATTTTGGTTTTGTCCCACACATGCCTCCAATAGACCCGCATTTTCCAAACTTATCCAAAATCGGCCCAAGAGAATTTTTCCCAGTTCTGTTTATCGAACCCTACTCCTCAAGATAGCACAAGTCCTCCGAAAGTGGAGTGACTTGGCTCCTTGAGCAAACTGTCTCCCTTTTCTTTCCTTAGAATCTCAAAGCTCTTTCTCTCTTTGTCTTACCCCAAAAAATGTCTTGTCCCTTTTAGTTGTGTGCCCCTTGCTTTTATATGGACTCAAAGGGTCACTTGTGTGAAACATTGTGTCTCTTCAGTGCATCGTGACCCTTCATAAATTGTCACACTTAGTGGACCTTTGTGCTCATATGTGGACCTAGAGCATTCATCCAAGTATTTTGCACCCATCAACCATTTGTTTCCTGGATATGTTGAAATATTGTAAGTGAAAAGAGTATTCTAATTATTATTGATGTATTATTCATTAGATCAATCCTCTTTTGTGGATTGATCATGTCAGGTATTGTAAATTACCAAATCCCCTTTTGCGGATTGGTCAAACCCTAATTGTAATAGGAAGAATAAGAAGTCGGCCCCAAAATATATTAAAGGTGGTTATAGCCACCCAGAATAGGAATTTGGCCCTACCAGTGAAAAGACACCTCCATCCACACATGCCAGATTGTATAAATAAAGAGGCTAGTGCCTCATTTGAACACACACTCACTTGTTCATTAGAGTGCAAGTTCAGAGTTGCAGTTGGAGAAGAAGGAAGACAGAGAGAGNCCCTACCAGTGAAAAGACACCTCCATCCACACATGCCAGATTGTATAAATAAAGAGGCTAGTGCCTCATTTGAACACACACTCACTTGTTCATTAGAGTGCAAGTTCAGAGTTGCAGTTGGAGAAGAAGGAAGACAGAGAGAGGCACATTCTTGGGAGAGGACTTTCTGTATTTGTTTGATTTATCTCTTGGCATTGTATTGGCTATCTATATTAAGGAAGTTTTTGCTGGGTTTTCTCCCCCATGAGGGTTTCCTAGGATAAATGATGTGTCTCTTGTGATTGTATATTTCTCAGTGATCCTATATATGTTATTTCTATCTAGTGAAATGAAAAGAAACCTAATAATAGCTTAAACCTTAACATTGTATCAGAGCTAAGATGAAGAGAACATCTTTCACAAGAGAAAGAGAAAAATGTCACTATTGTTGTACATGTAAATTAGGGATTTTTATTGAAGAAGAATTTCAGCCCCAAAACCATCTAGAAAAGTGCACTTTGGCATCCTCAGTGCAACTTTTCAATGGCTAGATCTCCCAGAAATTGAAACCCTAGTTTTCACAAAGTACTAGAAGTACCAGAAAACCAGAGTATCGGAAGTACCAGAAGTACTAGAAAACCAGAAGCACCAGTCCAGAAATCTATTGATCAAGATTGAAGGGGTAAAAGTTGGATTTTCTTAAACCTAACCACACCAGGCTACTCGCCTCAGCCAAGCACACCTCCTGGTAAGTTTAGAATTTAATTTTGAGCATTTTCATTTTTGGTCATTTTCCTAGCTCCAGGTAATATATGTCTGCAAGCAATAAGCTCGTTGACAAGCTAGAAGGTGTGGAAAACTTCCGTGCTTGGAAGTATAGGATTGGACTCATTCTTGAAGAGAATTATCTAGCAAGATTCATAAAACAAGAAGTACCGGAACCCGACGATGCTGCAGATAAAGCAAAGCACCAAAAGGACACGATCAAGGATAAAAGAATCATTGCAGATTCTATCAAAGATCGCTTGATTCCTTAAGTGTCTTCAAAGAAGTCTCCAAAATAAATATTTGATGCCCTAACCAGATTGTATGAAGGAAAGAATATAAACCAAAAGATGAATCTAATAACTCAACTCAAGAATACAAGGATGCAGAAAGGAGAAGCGATCCAAGAATATTTCTCCAGAATATCTCAATTCAAAGAACAACTAGAAGCTATTGGAGATACTATAGATGAGATGAACTCATAATGACGACCCTTAATGGTCTCACAAGACCTTGGGATGCATTCATCCAAACTATTTGTGCTAGAAAGGAGAAACTAAAATTTGACAGTCTTTGGGAAGAATGTATTCAAGAAGAATCAAGAGTAGCTAATCGAGAAGCTTTACTATCAAGAGATGAAGATTAAGCCCTAGCTACTTACACTAAAGGAGGAAGAAAGAAGTCTTACTTCCAGAAAGAAACTCATAAAGAGTCTCACCCCCAAAACAAATTCATACATAAAGAATACCAACCTAAGATATTCCAGAAGAAAGGAAAAAGAAAAGAAAGAGACTTCTCATCTTACCAATGCTACCATTGTGACAAGATGGGACATATTGTGATACATTTTCCAGCTAGATGAGAATAATATAAGAGGAAAAATAAGAGGCACCATTCCCATGCAGTTTAAGATGAAGAGTCACTTGCAAATATGACAAGAGAACGAATTGAAGAATATGTCTTAATCTCGGCCCTCCCAGGATCAGTATCACCTGGAGAGGACACTTGGCTCATTGATAGTGGTGCTTCCAAGCACATGACAGATCAAAGAGATATTCTCTCTTGCCTTTTAGAAAATAAGTTTTCTCAGAAAGTTACACTTGGAGATGATTATCAATACCCTATCAAGGGAGTGGGAGAATCAAACTACAAGCTTAATTTAGGAACTCCAATGAAGATGAAGGACTTTCTCTATGTACCAGGTTTGACAAAGAACCTACTCTCCATTTCATCTTTAGAAAAGAAAGGCTTCAGAATTGCCTCTATAGATGGAGAAGTTCTTATGTGGGGTAAAGGAAAAACCATGAAAGAAGCAATCGTCATTGGAAAAGAAGAAGGTGGCTTGTATAAGCTAAAGGGCCACTCAGAAGAAACCATGACCCATGCCATTGAGAATCCATGTGAAGTTTGGCATAGAAAATTATCACACATCAACTACAAGAAATTACCGTATGTATGCAAGGCAATCACAGGTATACCAGAATTCAAGGTTGACCATGAAGGTGTGTGCAATGGATGTGCACAAGGGAAGAACATCAAGAACCCTTTTTTGAAGAGAGGCAGTAAAGAAGAAGGAGTCTTAGAAATCATTCACTCAGACATGTGTGGCCCAATTTCATAATCCTCCATCATTGGGTATGTATACTATGTATATTTTATTGATGATTATTATCGTAAGACCTGGGTTTACTTTTTGAAATCGAAAGATGAAGTGTTCAGTAAATTCAAGGAATTCAAAGCCTTGATAGAGAATCTTTCTGAAATAAAGATCAAGATACTCATGTCAGATAATGGAGGAGAATACAACTCAAAAGAGTTTGTAAAATATTGCAAAGATGTCGGGATTAAAAAGGAGCTCACCACTCCTTACAATCCTCAACAAAACGGTGTGGCAGAAAGAAAGAACATAACTATAATGGAAGCAGTGAAGACCATGATCCATGATCAATATCTTCCAATGTGATTATGGGAAGAAGCAACAAAAACAATAGTATATGTACAAAAACGATTATCCCATAGTGCACTTGGGTTCAAGACCCCTGAAGAGATGTTCTCCAGAAAGAAGGAAGAAGTAAGTCATCTCAAAATATTTGGTTGCCCAGTATTTGTACATATTCCTAAAGAGAAGAGAAACAAGTTGGACCCTTCAGGAAAGAAGGGAATATTTGTTGGATACTGTGAGGTCTCCAAGGCCATCAGGGTTTATATACCAGGTCACCATCATATTGAGATCAAGATGGATGTGACCTTTGATGAAGATGAAGCAATCAAGAAATCAAGAAGATGCTAGCTTGAAGAAGTATGTGAAGAGGAACCTGTAGCTCCCAGAGTTGGAGAATCAATGAGGGAGGTTCCCAGAGTTGCAAAACCAGTGAGGGAAGTCATAGCTTCCCCTGATGAGGAAATTCTAGAAGATCATGACATAGTATAATTTCAAGAACCTCCTCAGATAATGATCTCCAATAAGAGAAAGCCTGCTTGGGCTAGGGAGATTATTCAAGATGGAGAGAAGTATGGTGTTCTCGAAGGAACCACGAGACAAGTGAAGAGACCTAAGCAATTCTCTAGTTATATGGATTTGATGTGTGATCTCCTAGATAAGGATCCTACCTGCTTTGAAGAATCCATTCAGAAGAAAGAATGGGAAAATGCCATGACAGAAGAATACCAATCCATAATAAAGAATGATGTATGGGAAATAGTTCCCAGACCGAAAAGCAAGGATGTGGTATCTTCCAAATTTCATTTCAAAATAAAACATGTTGTTGATGGAAGTATTGAGAATTATAAAGCAAGGTTTGTCTCTCATGGTGTTTCTCAAAAGGAAGGCATTGACTATGAACAAACATTCACTCATGTAGCCAGATACACTTCGATCAGAACCATCATAGCCCTTGCAGATAAGATGAAGTGGAAGTTACACCAGATGGACATAAATATAACTTTCCTAAATGGTGTCATCGAAGAAGAAGTGTATATAGAACAACCTCAAGGATTTGAAGTTGAAGACAGGAAGACTCATGTCTGCAAGTTGAAAAAGGCTCTGTACGGGTTGAAGCAAGCTCCTAGAGCTTGGTATGGAAGGATAGACATTTTTATGACGAGCTTGGGCTTTACCAAGAGTAAAGTTGATTCTAACCTCTACTTCAAGGTTATGAATGATGAGCCGGTGATATTGTTGGTGTATGTGGATGACTTATTCTTATCTGGAGAAGAAAATCTCATGATCGAATGTAAAAAAAAACTCATTGCAGAATTTGAGATGAAATACCTTGGCCTAATTCATTATTTCTTAGGTCTTGAGGTATGGCAGAGCCTAGAGAGAATCTTCCTTAACCAAGGGAAGTATGCAGTTGAAATCCTGAAGAGATTTGATATGTTGGAGTGCAAGTCCATGAATACACCCATGGAAACGAAGCTGAAACTTCTGGTCGACGCTTCATCAGAATTGATTGATGCCACACTGTATAGACAATCATTGGATCACTGATGTATTTGACGAACACCAGACCATATATATTTTTTTCCATGAACACTTTGATTCAGTTTTTGGTAGAACCCATACATGTTCACCTAGTTGTTGAAAAACATGTGATGAAGTACCTTAAGGGTACATTAGATTGTGGTCTCAGTTATGATGGAAATCATGACTTCAGACTGAGTGGGTACACTAATTCAAATTGGGCTGGAGGTGTCTCTGATAGGAGGAGCACTCCAGGATGATTTTTTAGTTTGGGATCAACCATGATCTCATGGCAGAGTAGGAAGGAATCAAACATTGCTCTCAGTACATTGGAAGTAGAATACATTGTTGCGTGTTCTGCCAGTTGTGAAACCATATGGCTTTGTAAGTTGTTGACTGGTCTATTCGACCTAGAGATGGAAGAAACCACAGTCCTATGTGATAACTAGAGCTGTATAAAGATGACAGAGAATCCTGTGTTCCATGACAAGTCAAAACACATAGAGATTCAATATCATTACATCTGTGACATGGTGCAGAGAGGAGCCATAAAGCTCCAATATTTTAGCACAGATGAACTTGTTGCTAATGTGTTGAACAAACCTCTATCTCATAAAAAGTTTGAGCACTTTCTAGATAAGCTTGGTATAGTCCAAAAGGACCTCCCTCGAAAGGGGTAGTAGTGTTGTATTGATGTTGCCAGCCTAGTGCTGTGATTCCAACCTCGTGCTGATGACATTCTAGTCTCGTGCTGTGTTGAGTTGCCAACCTAATGTTGTGATGTTAGCCTCGTTCTGATGATATTCTAGCCTCATGCTGTGTTGAGTTGCTAGCCTAGTGTTGTGATGCCAGCCTCGTGCTAATGATATTCTAGCCTCGTGTTGTGTTGAGTTGCCAACTTAATTGTTGTGTTGAGATTCCAACTTAATTGATGTGTTGTGATTCCATCTTAATTGTTGTGTTGTGATTCCATCTTAATTGTTGTGTGGTGTTTCCAACTTAATTGTTGTGTTGTGATTCCAACTTAATTGTTGTGTGGTGTGCCAGATTAATTGTTGTGATGATGTGCTAGCTTAATTGTTGTGATGATGTGCTGTGATGATGATGTATTAGTTTCATACTAATCCATGTTGATGTAGATGATGATATCATTCCATCTCTCCGTTGTGAATGATGATGTAGATGATGAGAAAAACTTTCAATGATTTATAGATATGTCAGTCAGTGTTCCAAGATGTTGTCCTCTCTCTCACCTGATGTTGTTATAGAATACCCTTCTTGTTAAGGGGGAGTTTTGAAGTATTGTAACTGCAAAGAGTATACTGATTATTATTGATGTATTATTCAATAGATCAATCCTCTTTTGCATATTTATCATGTCGGGTATTGTAAATGACCAAATCCCCTTTTGCGGATTGGCCAAACCCTAATTGTAATAGGAAGAATAAGAAGTCGGTCCCACAATATATTAAAGGTGGTTATAACCACCCAGAATAAGAAGTCGGCCCTGTCAGTGAAAAGACACCTACGTCCACACGTGTTAGATTGTATAAATAAAGAGGCTAGTGCCTCATTTGAACACACACTTACTTTTTCATCAAAGCGCAATTTCAGAGCTGTAGTTGGAGAAGAACGAAGAGAGAGAGAGGCACATTCTTGGGAGAGGAATTTCTATATTTGTTTGAGTTATCTCTTGGCATTGTATTGACTATCAATATTAAGGAAGTTTTTGCTGGGTTTTCTCCCCCATGAGGGTTTCCCAGGATAAATGATGTGTCTCTTATGATTGTGTATTTCTCAGTAATCCTATCTATGTTATTGTTATCTAGTGAAATGAAAAGAAACCTAATAATAGCTTAAACCTTAACAGGATAATCTTTCCCCATTCTTAGGCACACACCATTTTCCTTGTGTGCTCTTTGTTTCGATCATTGCGAGTCCTTGTGGGAGTGTCGATGGGGTAGTACAACCTCTTCGACTCACTCATGTTGCCAAGGGAAAATAGGTCCACTCCTTGGGCATGCTCCCAAGTTTCCTCCCCCTTTCTGAAATGAAACCCAAGTCTCTGTCAATCATTCTAAGGAAATTAAGGTGTGTTCTCCCTTGGTGCTACATGTCACCATTATGTTCCCAAGGTGCTCCTTCCCACATGAGAATGTCTTCATTCACCCAATTGATTACTTCCTTGTGCTCTTCATCCATCCATTGCCGAATCTACCCAAGGAAAGCACACACTTGGTGGGTGTCATGGGAAACCTTACAACATGAATAATTATCACAATGGAATTTAGAAACCCAACACAACATAAGCATGATTACTATTTTTTATGCATCAAGGAAAGTATTGCAATGTGTTGCTAAACAAAAATAAAACATGGAGATAATCAAAACTGTTGAATTAACAAAACATGTAACCCCAAAACAAGCATTGTCTCATAATATCATTATAATATACTCTGTTTACCATCCATGAATCACGAAGAAGTATTCGTAAAGTTCTCTATGAGGATTTCCTTCAAAAAAAAACTACCATAATAATATATGTAAATTTATTATATTTAAGTTTATTGTGATCAACATAATTTTATAGCCAACTTTCAAGAGATGACTTTTATGATTTATTTCAAGTAGTGTTTATCATTATTATAATGGTTCTCGAAAATTATCAATGTTGATGTTGTGCTTTTATCCGTTCAATTACTTGGCATCATTAATGTTTACGGAGATTATTCTCAATCATGAAATACATATTTTTTTGTGGATACTTGTTCCAATGTTATTTTCTTTTTAAATTATCACCAATTTTCTTGTAATTAATATGAAATCTTTCCATATCAATGATTTATTTTAGTTTATGAATGATTTGTTTTTTAATTTAAGTTGGTTTTTTTTTTAATGATAATTATGTTTTCAGTTGTTTGTAAGTGTTCGTGTTGGGTATTTATGAATATTGTGTTTTGAATTGTTTTATTTTTTTTAAATTGTTTTGGAGACCATGTGTATCACTTTATGGATGAATTTATTTTAGTTTATTAATGATTTGTTTTTTAATTTAAGTTGGGTTTTGTTT
>SNQJ01S0033233.1:81784-96967 GCA_010110895.2 Picea sitchensis
CATCACCTTTTCAAATGGTTGAATACTTAGGAATTTTTTAAACTTATCACGATGAATATTAGCTGTAAATCATGAGATCAAACATGATCTCAATAGTCGATTTTCCAAATTTCCTGTATCTCTACAAACAACCATTAAAAAACAAATTTTGACCATTCTAGGTCAAATTTTGATATACAACTTTGCTTCTCTACTTCATTAATCCTTTTAAACTTTCCAAGACATTAAAACTCAAATTTCACTCACGGAAAAGGGGATTTCTCTCTAAAATCTCTGTTTTTCCCCCAAACCGGTCACAAACAAGATCCAGAACAACGAATTTAATGAATATGTAGCCATCCTCTCCAATACAAGCCCGATGTTTGAACCAAAAGCTCTGATACCATAATGTAACATACCCAACTCCCAGTTGAGCCACATTACATGCAAAAATTCATTAAATTATTAAAATTTACTACTAGTTAAATTCATGTAGCTTTATATCCGAATATCAAACACATATTTGACCATTTTATTGATACCACAGTTCTAAATGCATCTAGTAGCATATATTTAACATGAATGCAATTTCTCAAGCAACAACAAAAACATAGAATTCATATAAATTATTTGCACATAAGAATTAACATAAGAACATAACGAAAACACTTACCTGTTAATGATTAACTAGTTGGCTGCAATCAAAGGATGAACCTCCCATCCATAGGCACTTCTGATCATTTTATCTCATCAACAAGATACTCTCGAGTTGAGGCTATGAGTCCACAAGGATATCTGATCCACTAGCTAAACATTATCCACACAGATCATCCCCAAACCCAAGTTCTATTCTCACAACAGTTCCAAACCTCCAACTCTTTCTTTTCCCCACAACCTACACTACCCAAGGAATGTACCCCCTTCACTACTCATAGTTCCTCGGGTTGTACAACTCATTTATCAGGGTCTCTAATGCACTTGGTCGGCCAGGAATCGCTTAGCTGGGAATTGCAAGAGCTCTCAATTGTTTCATATTTTCTCACAACAACCTTCACAAGTATCTGAGAAATTTCCACAACAGGAAATTGCACCACATTCTTACAATCCAATTTATCGGGACCTAGGCCTCTATCTCAGCATAAAAACACAGCCAAAAAATGGCTACCTTTGAGTATACCATGGATTTTCCTCTTCCCAACCCTCTACTTCTCTTTTGCTACCCAAAATATGCATGTAAAAACTATCCCCATTCTGCATATGGATTTTCTGTTCTTCCTAGATTGCTTGACTCACACTCTCCTCAAGGATGATTTTACTTTATCCCATTCTCTCTGATAACTATGAAATGTGACCACTCACACCCACCCTCTTACATGAATATAATGATTGGTATCTCATACACTCAATCAACGATTAGAAGGTTATACACAAGACAATAATTTCAGGAATGTGGGTTGGATTAATACCCATAATAATTCCCCCTTGGACCCCTCTCTCTTGTGGAATCATATCCTCCCATCGTTCTTCATATCTTTCATATCACAACCAACGATTATTATTTTTAATAATTATTTCAATATTCATAATACGAAATTTGGCCCACGGCCACATTAAATCAATACAGTCTCTTAACCCAAACATATTGGCTCACCAACCTAATTCACATTTATACAATTATATTATAATTCATGGGGATTAGAACTAGGGATGTTATAGTTAGTGACTCATCTAAAGAAAGTAGTGAAATAAGTTTCTATCTTGATAGAGAAGAAACTCTTTGTATGGAAATAAAAACAAAGATTGATAAAAAAAAAGGATAGAAACGATCGACTCAAAAGAAGAAGAAAATGGAAAAATAGATGGGGAAGTGTATCTTGAAGAAGAACTCATGTGTGCCTTAAGAGAAGTAAATAAGCTTAGGAAAAATAATTTGAAACAAAAGGAGAAACTACAAAAATATGAAGAATAGGATCATGATTTGAAAGTTGAAATGTCATAAATACTTGAAGAAACATAAAATACTATCATGAACCTGAAGGTTTAATTAGAATAAGAAAGAAGTATGGAAGAAGTGGTGAGAATACATTTGAAGAAAAAGGAAGAAAATTGTGAAGAGCTAGAATTTGAAATTGTTTCCATGAGAAAGGAATTGGAGAAAGCGACTATTAAGTTGAATAGAAGCTTGGAGTTTCAAAAGAGTACTGAAATCTTAGATGATATTATCAATTTTCAAAGGTATCCATTCATTAATATTGGTCTTGTATATGATGTTGTTGTTTCCTTCCTCTCTACACCTGGACTTGCTACAACTAGAGAAGTTATATTTGTTGCAGGTGGACTTCAAATTGGTTTGCTAGATGAGAAATCTACTATTGATTTTGCCAAACAGATTGATGAGTTTCTTGATCCTCACATGGGAATAATTTGAGAATACAAATGACAATGTTGTCGATATGTTGGGTTGTTCTACTTTTGTCAGTGAAATTGAACCTAAGCCTACTTCCTTTAATCATCTAGTGAAAAAAATTGTTCCCTATCATGATCCTAACCATAAAAATCAAAGGAAGAGAAGTCATGATTTTATGTGTTTGTAGAAGAGATGTGAAAGATAGAATTGTGGACCAATGCTAACTACCAGGATAGATTGTGGTTGGATTGATGGATGTTCATGGGATCATTTTACCAGATGTTTGAGGAATTCATATCATTTTGTATAATCAACTATACAGTTGTGAAAAAGTTCCTCTTACTTACTGATTATTTACTTGAAAGTGGTCAACCGAGGATCAAACTGACGTGACAATTGATTGGAGTTTCGAATGAGTTCTTAAGGAGAAGCCTAAGTTCAGGGGGGGAATACCTTTTCTATTTATTTAAAAGGGAGAGAGTTGTAGATAGGGAGGTAATTATATATATTCCTAGGAGAGTTTTATATAGGGGGAGAGTTACAAACATGGGGATAATTCATTATATGCATGGTGGACTATGTGTTTCTTTGTAGGATTGCAATCAATGAGAAAGGGGGAAATTGTTGGAATTATTGTCATTGATGTTTTTAACATAGGAAAAATTCCCTTTATCAACAATAGGGGTTAACCTAATAATAATTACCAATTAGGTCACTCAGTGATGTAGGAGCATCGCTCCACCTCAGCAAATGCACCAACACACCAGCACACAAACACACAATGGAGAAAGAAAGAGGCATTAAACCTCCCATTTTTAAATTTGAAATAATACTCACTACTACATATTGAAAAATTTGCGATGACCACTTGCTGCGAAAGTACTCTTTCATCACAACACGCAAGAGAATATTTTTTTTTTTCTAAATCTACCCCGTGTTCGTCGTAATTTCGACGCCTATAGTTTGACTGAACTGTAATGGTCAATGTTCATCTCATAAGCGAAGACCTTAGATTGGCCTTTGCATGAGCGACGATCGTCAAATATTTTACCTCGCACATCTTCAAATCGTCAAATATTTATAGGCCAATTTTAGGTCACGATCGTCACAATTAAGGTCAAATATTTTACCTCGCACATATCGAGGTTTTCATTCCATTATGAAAGACATTGGAATGGATTATCAAACTATAGATGCATGTCCTAATGACCATATTATATATTATGGACAACATGCTTTGAAAACTGAATGTCCACAATGTCTTATCAGTAGATATTGAACTGATCAAGTAACAAAAAGGGTGCCTCGAAAGGTTCTTCGTCATATTCCCATAATTCAACGTTTGCAACAATTGTTCAAGTGTGAAAGCATAGCACAATTTATGGATTACCATGCACATAACATAAGTGAATATGGTGTTCTTTGAATGCCTGCCGATGGTTATGCATTTAGGGAAATTGAGGAAAAATGGACAGATTTCAAAGATGAACCTCGTAATGTTAGGCTTTCATTGGTAGCTGACGGTGTTAATCCATTTGGAGAGCTTAGGTCTATTTACTCAGTGTGGCCTATTTTTTTTATCAACAGTAACATTCCTCCTTTGATGTCAATAAAGAGGGAGCACATAATGTTGACAATGATTGTTCGAGGTATTTGTTTACATTAATTTTTGGAATTTAACATTTTCATTTGTTTCAATTTTTGCATAATATCTTTTATTTATTTATTTAATTATATATATTACATGATAATATCATTCACTTTTTAGTAATTATGTGCAATTTCAAACAATTAGGTAAGTACCCAGTTAAAATATATGAATGTATATGTCGAGCTTCTTATCGACGAGCTACTAAAAATATGGGCTGGCATCCTGATGTATGACATTTGTAAACCAATCGTGGAGAAGAAGTTTAAATTCCGTGGAACACTTTATGGACAATTCATGATGCTTGGACTAACATTTTTGTGGTATGTATAAACATTCTAATATTGCCGTTTAATACTATACAATATTTTATATTATCATGGTGTATGTTTACTTTAAATAATATCCTTCATTATAATTGTTGACATTAATCCATTTGTTGCGGTCTTCAAACCAAAGGAGTAGGAGATTGCATGTCTTGAGTTTGTGGCCCTAAGATGAAATATCATCATTCAAAAGTTTTAGGAAAGATGGTGTTTACACGATGAGTATAGGCACACTTCTACAAGAACCATAAGTGTCGTACTCTTGAAAGAAATATCTTTAATGGGAAAGAAGAGACTGGTTCAAAACCACAAAGAATGACACCTCACCTGGAGGTTAGATATATAATAAAATCACATCGAAGTTGCTCAATTTCATAATGTATCATAGATGGTGTAATGTTTTGAATGTTTATTTTAATCATTGAATTTATTTTACGTATTTGATAATTATTTTTGTGATTTAACATACTTCATGAAATTTTAATCATCATAAAAGGTATCAATAATGAACTACGAGGAATGAGATGTTATCCCGCTCAATTCATGGGTTTCCCTACCTAGGAGCTAAATAGCTCATTTGTTTGATACAATGCATAGGAAAAGAATGTATTTGAAAGCGTTACATAAGCGAATCTCAGTAGATGATGCAGAGGGACAAAGACAAAATTGTCAAAAATTTGTCTTGACATTCACCAGCAAGCCAATCATGCAATCTTGAAGTAATGATATTCAAATAGATCGGATGGATTACTAGACAAAATAACCTTCATGGTTATTAACATAGCAACACAGCAATGATGTAAAGAGGTCATTCAAAATTAAATTTCCCTGTTTTGCTTCAAACATAAAAATATCTTATGAAGAAAGGAAAATTTGGTGGGAAGTAAAAACACACTTTGCTTACATGATTGGCACTTACCTTCATTAAAGGAAGGTAATAATTTTGAAATACATATTTATATATATTGGCCTTATAGATATTTTTTTTTTTTTTTTGCTTGTCACTTTGGTAGAAACAAATAGCGATTCATTTTCTTGTTACAATATGTTCTAACTCTATATCTCTTAAGCGACTTTGCTCGCGATCCAACAAGTTATACATGATCTTGGGAAAATACATAGAGTGTTAAGACCTAGTTGTGATTTATAAACAAAATGTTTCTTTCAAATTAGTGTTGTGCTTAATGACACATGTTTTACTTGTACTAATGCAATGTAATATATTATAATATGTTATGTTGAAAAAATGTGTTATTTTCTTGTGTCACGGTCTCATGTAGATGGTTGTCATTGAAAAGAAATCCATGAAGATGATAAAAAGTATTGGAGAGAAATCCCTCGTTTAATGTGTGAAATGAAAAGTATATACCTCCTACATTTTTCAATACAAGGGCACTACGTCATACACCAAGTTGGGGAGATTGAAATTTAGGGACTTGTACACACAAAGGTCAATGTGGATGGTGGAGAGGCACTTGAAATCATTGAAGGCATTGGTTAAGACAAGAACGTCTTGAGGGTTCTATGGTGGAGGACCTATGGTATATCGATCCATGGTGTATGATGATCGATGTCTTCTAAATTAGTAGCGACAACCTTCCATCACGGTGGATCATTTGGATCTTGAACTCCCATCAAAAAAATTGAAAGATCAAAATCTGTTGGGGAAAGGTAGAATGAAAAAATGAGGTAATATATTAATAATTGTGACAATTTATATTAATAATACATATAAAGTTTTGTTTTATTGTATATGATCCTTTTCATTAATATATTAATATAATTTATTTCATAAATAATAAATATTTATAATTATACCTTCATATTGTAAGTTATAACTAATATTGTATTGGTGAATTATGTTTTTGATTCAGTTTCTCTAGAATGGGATGCACTGCATTTATACATTTAAAACAATCTTATTTGGATGAATATGGATTGAAGATAATAGAAACATAATGGAAGTAGGACTATCATGACAACGTATGGATTGGTTAGAGAAGCTCTTTGTAATAGAGATGCCAATGTTACACAAAGGAAATTGATCTAGCATATGGTTTGAAAAGATAGACAGGTAACAATTTCACCCATTTTTTATATTATACTAATGTGACAGTAATCTTGTATTTTTCAGATACTTCGAAGTTATATAAATATATGTTAATTTCATAATTGACAATGCATCACATGTCGACATATTCGCGGTTAGCGAAACACCACAAGGCTATGTGATTCAATGGTCGTAAATTTGTCAAACAATTGGATGAAACAAATAAAACTTCTAATAATTTTTGGGATCTTGCATTATTCGGTTACTAATGTTTCTCTAAGTGGCAGACATCCAGAAGTGAAAATAGAACTGAATTGTTCAAACAATATGCTTGGTGTGACATTAATTCCTTCAATTTAGTTATGTTCGACATGAAATGTTATAAGTTATGAATGCATGAATGCAGTGAGGAAAGAACTGTTATTCAACATGCCAGCGAATTTCCAATGATTAAAACAGCGATGTTTGAAAGAGGACACGAATCTGTCACCAGAAGCCAATGTTAACATGTCTTTTACTCGAATGTTCGAGGTGAAAGGGATTGGTCATTTTGTTGTTAGATGTTATCCAAGGAAGGCCAATTAAGTATACTCATTCACGGGAAAGATGATATTGAAGATCGAAGATGATTCTGACATAATGCTCGAATGAGCCGGAAGATCATGAGTTCGATGAAGAAAGAGCGAAGAAGATCATGATCTAGGTTTAGGAGACAATATTGCAATTCTGATGATGATGTCGATGAAAATATGCTTTCGAAATGACAGTGATGGCGATGATGATATCGTCAATCCTTCAACATCGTTTCAGAACTAGATGATTATACATATGTCGAGTTCGATAAAGAAGATAAAGATAGAGAATAAAGATGATTACAGAGATGTTGAGGTTGGATTAGGAACGTGAGTATATAATATTTTAATTTGGCAGCATTATTCTCTTAAAATAATTTGCACTTTTAATGTCATGGGTTAATTACGCTTGTTTTTATGTTTTTATGTGATGTTTTTATATCCTAGGTTTTATGTTGTTTAATTATTATTATTTGAAGCTTGAAAATAGTTGTCAATATAATAAAGTAAGTGGTAGACTAAAAAATATCATAGAAACTACAAAAACAAAAAAAAAAAAAAAAAACTTCATTAATTTTTTTTTTTTGTAGTTTCTATGCATGAATCTTAATAGGGCGTTGCTTTTAGATTATTTTATATTTTTATAGATTGGGTTTTGAGGATAAATTGAGAGTGATGTGAGGGGATGGGAGGGCCATGTGAGCTTCACCTTCAAAGTAGTGGCTGTTCATTAGAGGACGTATTCTTGAAACCAAGAGAAGCTCTTTCATTTTATACCATCATGATCATATAATATTTCATCAATATTGTTACCTATTTGAATCTTCTTGAATTGGCAGTTCATTATATAGTCATTGAAAGACTTATATGCACTAAAATTTGTCATGTATAGACTATTTTCATGCTATAACAATATGGGAGGGTTTACGGACTCTTCAAATTTGAGTACCACTTTATTCCATCATCAATTCTATCATGAAACCATAAACCCTATTTTCCATATGTTCTAGTAGATATATATTAATGATTCCAAGTTTAATATTTCTATTTGAGTGAAGGTCCATCAATTAATAACGTAAAAATTATCATTGAAATTTCAATTTGATAAACCAAATATGAAAATAGATCCAATAATCATTTGATATCATCGCAAGAAAGACAAATGCAAATAATCTTCTTGACAATTTGCTATACTATTGACGGAAAATGTTTGTCGATAATTTTATGCCGATAGTATCACTTTTTTACAAAATTAATGGATCTTGGGGATTACACAATGGTCAAGGAAATATTGAATGAAGGAGGAATAGTGCGAGGACTGAACCTGCAAACAACATGGACACACAAATGGGGCCAGATTGAAATTTTCAAGCAGTCTGGAAGCATTGAAATTGTCATGGATAGAATATTGGCATACATTAATAACAATATGGGAGAGTTTATAGGACTCAAATTTGAGTGACACACCAACATTCCATCATCAATTCATCATGGAAACCATAACCCTATTTTCATATGTTCTAGTAGATATGTTAATCATTTCAAGTTTCATATTTGTATTTGGCCGAAGGTACAACAAGTTTCACCAAAGTATCAAGTGAGATTTCAAGTTGATAAACCAAATGAAATGAATCCATCATTTGATATGTCTGACGCAAGAGAGAGACAAATGTAATAATCTTACGATGAATTAGCTATACTATCGTCGAAAAATGTTAGGTCCGATAATTTCCTGCCATTAGTATGTAATTTTTACACAAAAATAATGGATCTTGAGGGCTTATTTTTCATATTCAAGGAAAGAATGAGGAACTTATATGAAGGAGGCATAAAATTACACGAGGACTGAACCGACAACATGGACAGAATGGGGCCAGCGTTGAATTTTTTTTAAACAGTTTCTTTATGCACTACAGTTTTTGTCATGGATAGACTATTGTAGCTTAACGATATGGAGGGGTTTATGGACTCAAATTTGAGTGACACACCCACTTTCTTCCATCATCAATTCATCATGGAAACCATAAACCCTATTTTCATATGTTCTAGTAGATATGTTAATGATTCCAAGTTTCATATTTGTATTTGGTGAAGGTCCAACAAGTGTCACATAAAGTATCATTGGCGAGATTTCAAGTTGATAAACCAAATATGAAATGAATCTAAGCATCATTTCATATCGTCGCAAGAGAGACAAATATAAATAATCTGCGATGAATTTGCTATACTATCGATGAAAAAAGTTAGTTGATAATTTATACCATATGAAAAAAGTTCGTTGATAATTTTATGCCATTAATATGTAATTTTTTACAAAAATAATGGATCATGGGGACTATTACACCATGGTCAAGGGAAGAGGAATGAGGAACGATGAAGGAGGAACGAAAATTGCATGAGGACTAGACACCGACAACATGGACCTGTGAATGGGGCCAACATTGAAATTTTTTCAAACAATTTATGGAAGCACTGAAATTTTCATTTAAATTTCAACAACTCTTCTTCTTCATCTACAATAACTTCTACTATATTTTCTTCTTCATTTGTAAGATAACTTTCAACTTCACTAGGAGAATTATCATCCAAACATTTTGGAGAGTCTTTACCTTCATTGTCCTTGATGGAATTGTCTTCTTTGTCTTGATATACATTCTCTAGATTCAACTTCAATTATGGATCCTTGGAGCAAGTACGTTCTCCCATGCTTTCTTTGAAAAAACTTGAGATTCCATTGAAAAAGGTCTTGAGATCTAATGCTTCCTTTTGTGTTTCAAACTTTGACTTATTCCTCAAGATAACTGATCCAACAATAGCTTCTTTCCAAACACCTTGACATTTTCCCTTTAAATACCCTTTCATTTCTATCCTCCACGTCGAGTAATATATTTCATCAAAGAGGGAAATTCATATGCATGTTCATCCATTTGTGTCTCCATGGATCTCCTTCAAGATTGTAAGGCTTACAATGAAGGCCTTCTTTGAAACCAATTGTTGGACACACTGACCACACTGAGAGGGGGGGTGAATTAGTGTAGTTATCTTTTTACTCCTTTACAAAAACACCTTAGTTAGCAATCACCATTTACTCATCATTCATTACTTTCATTTATAACAAGTTGTATGTGAACATATTTCAACAACAAATATCATCAATAAGCCATCAACACAAGGAACACAAGGAACAAAAGATATATGTATAGGTGTCTTTTATATTATAGACTACAATCCTTGGGGTGTTTTCAACAGCAATTAAATAGAGCAACAACTCCACAAGAGCACCAACTCTCAATGCAAGACTCAGCCTGCAGATCTCAACACTAATTGATAAGAGGAATCAATCCTCAATAGATACCAATTTATCAACAGTTACACAACCTGTTTATACTACAATCGGCGTATGTATGCGGCCTACCTAAACTGCAACACACATATGTATGCACCCTGATGCACTGTCATCCCGTGTACCCTTTCATAAATCAAGGTTTCTAAAACTTCAACCTTCTGGATCTTTAGACTTTGTCTGTCTTTGTCACATCCACTTCTGATTGTGTCACTCCACTCTACCTTTTACTACCCAATATGTACCATAACCAATCACAAACATATCTATTCCATCCAAAAACCTATGCATGGTCCTCATGCATACAAAATTACAGATCATGGACATCTCTCAAACATAATAAAACTGAACTAATCAACCAACCAACTACCATATTCAAACATCAATACATCCATACAAATAATGCTTGAAGAATTCACCATACCATGGGAAAATCTAAGCATGAAGACAACATATATCCATAAAATATATTATGTAGCTCATGCTCCCACTGTGACCATCATTCCCCCTAGAAACATGCCTCTTTAAGCATCTATATCCTGCATCTGATGAATCTCTCCTCCTTGAATCATGGGAAGAAGAATAACTCCCCCCCATGGGAATGTCTCCTCCTATCTTGTATACAAGATGAAAAATTTGTTGCTACTACAATTTTCTTTTATTGCAAATGCTACTGCTCAACCAGAACATATATCAACTTCTTAAGAATGATCTACTCTTTCTATGATGATCCTTGGACCTATCCATGCATCAGACTCATTCCATACCATACTTCATGAAGAAAAAAGATATTCTAGAGGTGTGCTTGCTGTGCTTTTATATTCTGGAGGTGTGCTTGATATTTCAGAAGTGTGGCATACCATACCTGGACCTATCTTCTACATCTACTCTTTCTTTTGGAGGTGTTCTTAGTGTCATTCATTTTTCTAACTCACAAATTTTCATATGGAATCCTCAAATGGCCTCATTGATCTTTGCTACTTAATCTTCCAATAGAGTGTCCACCTCCATTGGTACCACCATAATCTCCTTGCAAACCTTATCAAGTGCTTAATAAACAAAGAAAAGTGAAAATAATAAGTGTTAAAAGAAATAGAGCATATCTAAAATTTAGGATGCATTATGAAGTGTTGTGGGAATTATTTATAATTACTCGACATTAAAAAGAAAGAACGTAAGTAAAAGATATTGATAAGTTTCATTAAATTGTTTTCAATTAATGAAAATATGATGTATGTAATGGTGTAAAGTTTGCAAATACTTTGTATTTTTATGGTTTAAAATATATTTTAATATTAAATATGTTTATTTAATATAACATTTTTAAGTTTAATTTTAAAAATATAAATATAAAAAATAAACAAAGTTTATTTTGAATTGAAAATTATAAGTATTATAAGTTTTTAGTTTAATAAAGTATATTGATTCAATAAAAACTTTTAGATAAGTACGTAATTTATATTGAGTATTAATGAAATAATATCTTAATGGATAGGGTAGAAACCCACCCTCACTATAGTACTACCTTTTTGAAATTAGGATACTTGCATTGACAAATAAAGTTTCATCTATATGATTATGATTTTAAATATATGTTCTTATCTTTCCATGTAGATATGATTTTAGAATAAAGTTTTTCAAAGTGAGTTATATGAAATGTTCATTATTTCGTTTTAGATTTATACCTATGTATATGTACATATTGTATCATAATTTGTTGAGACATTGAGTAATATGAGATTTTATAACTATGACGTTTGGTTATATATATAGATAATAATTTTGATAGGTTATATATAGAGAGAATAATTTTGATAGTATGGTGAATGAATGATGTGAATGATGTTAAGTAAATTATATCATGCACACGATTGAATATTTAAAATTTCAATATAGTTATGTATTATTTAAAATATGAATAATTTTGTGGTTTCAAATTGAATATATAATGATTATATATAATGATGAGTAATTGTGTTATTTCTAATGAAATATGGAATACTAAATGAATGAATGTGTAATGATGGATAATATTTTGAATATAATATGTAATGTTGAATAATTGAGTTACTTTTATTGGATAATGGAACATGATATTTTAATGAGATAACTTATTATATATTGACACAAGTTTATTGTTATGTAATGTGCTACCAATAGGAGTGATTGGATACAATACAAGCCAAATAGCTAGTGACGATGTGTACTTTGTGGGAGTCCACACCCACAAGAGATTTTCATAATGAATTATAACTATGGGATAAGTACATAATAGTACTCTTAACAATCATATACCAATTGTTACACGTATTTTTGGTCCTTTAGAGCATGCAAGTTGAGCTAGGACATCATCTTCTGTTAGATCACAAAGTAGCATGTTGCTTAAACCAAAGCCAACTAAATTTACCTTGCATGCACTCTTTGTAGTGATGTAAGTCACATGTTGATCTTGATATGCTTAGGCCTTAGTGGTGCAATTTTTTCATGCAAGTGTGTTGATAGTGAGCAATCCATGCACACAATATACAATGGCCCAAAACATCATGTAGGTGCTAGTCCCAAGAAGAACTTTTTGAGGCTAAACACTTGTAAGACTGTGATCTTTCTCATCAACTAGTATATATCATCTCTAGGATTGTAAAAGAGAGGTTCTTGGTGACATTGGGAGACACTTGAATATCTTTTTATTACCCTTATATTGGTGAAATATGGGTTGAGCCTTACTAACATCCTTTAATATTACGTTAAATTCTTAGGAGATCTCTTATATTTCTCTAGATTATTCTTGACTTCAGAGTGGTGAGACTAGATTTCACTAGATATATCTAGAGTTAGACGAGAATATTGAGTGGTTTTACCCATATCAACTACCTCAAGTAAACTTTGATGCAGGAGCATTTTTCCTCCAAAGTCAATCACATTTGACTATGCCTAGGGGCTCTTTGTTTTACTAAGGGAATGGGTTCCCTAATTCTTGTATATTTGTAAATTCCTATGTTTTATTGGAATTCTAGAAGATTGAATTAGTTGGGTTGGAATATATGTAGTTGAGTATCTTCTCAAGAGTTTTGAGGACTAAGGTTGAGATTTAGATCTCATGAGTGTTTTTTGGATTTAAAAGGATCCTATAGATTGTTGAGGAGGATTTTGTGGATATGAACAAATTCTAGTTCATAACCCTTTTGTTTAAATGTTGTAATCCTAAGGGGATAAAGATAGGTTCGAGTGTGTAAGGATTTAGAGTGAAAAAGGGGAAGCATGGAGAAATGGCCAAAACAATACCAAAGGCATGACAGGACTAAGCGAGTCCTTATGTAATTTTGTGTATGTAGAAATCATACCTTTGTATCAGTATTGTCCCCGTGTTAAAGTGTCACTGAATGGAATTTGGGTCTCTGAAATTTGTAGATGAAATGGTAATAGTGTGGCTAGGAAGAATCATAAGTTGATTTCCCTTTGCAACAATGAATATAGCCCTATGAGAGAATCATTAATTCCAATAATTTATGGATGCAACATATTGTGATTCAATTCTTTTATTTTGCAAAGCTCATGATCGAGATATGAATGTAAACAATCTTGAAATCGAGAGAAAAATCAGGTTTTGTTGAATGATCATTGATCACATCTTCTAGAATCAATGATTCATAGTCGTTGCATAGTGGGAAACACTGGAGAGCCTAAAATAAAAAAAGGATCATCAGATCGTGAGATGACACTATAGGAACTGTCCACTCTAGTGGATAAAGTATTATTTGTCGAATCAATTTGAGCCATTAGATATCAATACAGTCAATCATGATCGTCAGTATCATCGAAGTACAAATAAAAGGGAGAAACAAATATTTTTCGTTCAAGAAACTGACATTGAATTACATTCTTCAGATCATGGGATCACTGTAGAGGAAGGGTCGGATCCATTTATAACCATTTGAGAAATCTCGATCATTGAATGAGGAAAGAAGTGTGAGAGAACTGTTAGATAAAAGTCAAGAACAATGAGACTCAATATTCATCCTAGACCATTGACTCAAAGAAGAATTAAGTCTCATCTAAAGATCTTGATTGGACTAGATCTTGGAAAGATCGAAGTCCTTCATCACAGACAACTTTTAGAGTTTCATTCATCAATCAACCCCTAATATAGTACTCTAACGTCCAACCTAAACCATTAATCTAAGGAATGTCGAGGGAAATAACATCGTCCATCGAAGAAGCCAATTCAGAGTCTCACTTTGAATTCCATNAGACAACTTTTAGAGTTTCATTCATCAATCAACCCCTAATATAGTACTCTAACGTCCAACCTAAACCATTAATCTAAGGAATGTCGAGGGAAATAACATCGTCCATCGAAGAAGCCAATTCAGAGTCTCACTTTGAATTCCATTCTGACTACAGTATTATGAAACAAGATCTAGATCATCCATCCAGTGACGATAAAAAACAAGAGTTAAAGGTTGAATAAGTTTGGAAGGAGATATCCATTACCCATACAGAAACTGATCAATCTTTATGATCTATTGCAAATTGGCCTTCACCTATACTCTAAGACTTAGATTTGAATGCATGTTGGAATTTGATCAACTTTCACGATAAAAAGGAATTTGGAACAACTTATCAGAGTGCCCAAAACTTCTTTCGCTCCAATACATAATTTTAGACACGTGGATGATTTATTTACATCCATTCAGGTGATATCGATGGTTTTTGCATATTGTGCACTGGAAATTTGATCACGGGTTAACAAAGTTAAACCACGTGAAATTTATGAAGAAATAGGCCATGGATTTAGCACTTCGTTGCAAGAAAGAGAAGAGGACTAATGTGAAATTGAGCCTAGATTTAGTTGGGGATG